>CAUJNA010001447.1:471310-481310 GCA_963377175.1 Effrenium voratum
AATAACTATGCCACAACTTAGCATCTTTCCATGAGCCATCAAACATTTGCCGAGATGGACACAACTCCCATTGCAATGCTGCGGCCGTCCTTACGCATCCGATCTGTAGTTAAATTGTGCAGGCTTGCAACAAACAAAAACAAACAAACAAACAAAAAAAAAACACAAACACACTTGCGCGCTCGCAAACACACACACATTATCAAACAAACAAAGCTAAGAAACAAAGAAGCAACCAACAAACCAACCAGCCAACCAACCAACCAATCAATCAACCAACCAACCAACCAACCAAACGAACAAACGAACGAACAAAGCAAACCGAACCACAACACAGCAAACAAAACACCTGACACCGCATGCAAAGCAATGAACCTAAAACAAAACCAAAGCCAAGCCCCTCCCAAACCAAAATCAAACGAAACCAAGCGTACACCAACACCAAGCCCATACCAACACCCAACCGAATCAAAAACAAAGCCAACACCAAAGCCAATGAAGGTACCCCTTTCGGGCTTGATTTCAAGAGAAAGCAAGGACAACCGCCTGCTTGAGCGGGGGGGGGCTAGTTTCACACACACACACACACCCAAAGATAATAATACAAGGTGCCAACAAATTGCTAGAACTGTAGTAAAGAACTAGAACTGGGTTGGGGACCTTGACACCAAATTTGGAAAGAAACGTAGGAGTAAACTATTCAATCGTGCGTACATAGCCACATGCATTTCTCGCCCATGATCACAAGGTACACAGCATTAACCCCAAACCCCATTATACTGACTTAGCTCTTCTACCTGGTATTCCTAAGGATGTGAGAGAACCACCTGAAAAGAAAAATGCCAAAATAATTGACTTCAACGTGAATCTGCAAGGGAGTAAGTTCGGACAAACGAACAAGCGGGGATATGGAGGGAGCGAGGATATGGGGGGGATTTCCTTGGCGCCATTTCCCATAACTTAGTCAAGGTGCATTTAGGGGGAATCCTCCCGTATCAAACTGGTTCCCCCTGTATCCCCGCTAGTTGGTTTCCCTGAGTACATAGGTGTCCTTTTAGGGCAAATAGATGGATTTCCCTGGTAGATGATGAAACCACCAGGTAAACCAGGTAAACCAGTAAACCAAGTGTCCCCTAGATTTGGACCCCTGAGACAGGCCATCACTGCGACGCAGGAGCCCAGTAAAGCCTCCACGCTGAGGAGGTCGAAGCTAGGCTCTGCCCCGCGGTGCTCTGGAAGCATTGCTCGGCGTCCGCAGCAACCAAGGACTTCCTGGCGAAGCTTCAGACTTGAGTCAATCCTCATACTCCTCAGGGAAACACGTGGGCCCAGAAAAATCGGGCGAACCCTTATGGATCGATTTCGAACAAGCATTGAGGGATATGCAGGGAACCAACCTTCCATTTGCTCAAGCCCTCTGAAAAAAATATTAACATATTTCCAGTAGTGACAGATTCCCTTTAAAACTAGCAAGGAAAAAAACAAAAAAAATCAAGCAAATAAAATACAAAGGGTGAACTCAGAACCACGCAAAGAATTGGAAAGGCGGCCGCAACTGCTTCCGGCCTCGACTGCTTACCAACTTTTGACTGTGACTCACTTCGGAAAAATGCGGACCGTACTAATCAAGGGCGGTGCCCTCCTTGCAGAGATCTGTTGGTTGCTTTGACTAGGGTCCTTCAGATTGATTGATCCGCAGCGAGCATCTTCATGTCAGGAGGATGTTTGGTTTGAGGGCCGCTGTTTTGTGGCGGTCAAGGGACACTCAAAGAAAACCATCCTAAAGCTTGAAAAAAAAAAAAACGAGACCACCAGTAGTCGTGGGAAAACTTGGCGCCTTCTTTGGGCAGTTAACTAATGTAGACCCTGTATTAATCAACCCCAGCTTATTAATAGGGGGTATTCCTGGGTTTAGTGGGGAATCATCACTTTTGGAGGGGAACACCCCCATATCAGGGTTGATTAATATGGGGTCAACATTATAAGGGAATGGAGCGCCAAGGCTCTGCACAGCTGACTCCAGCAGGAAGCGCGCTTGCTTCCGCAGGCTGCCACAGTCTTTTTGCCCCAGACGCAGGGCATCCGAAATCAGCCGCACGCCCACCGTGTTGTGATCTCCTACGGCAAATGCCACGGAACCCAAGCACACAAGAGGCTTAGAAGGCGTTTAAGAACAAAGTGTCACCGGCGTCACGAAGCGCAAGACTCACAGGTGTCACAGGAAAATGACAAAGCACCTCACAAAGGAACAGGAACAAAAGCAACAAAAGTAACACGATCAACAAGCGAGCACGGAGAACAAAGACAGAACGAAAGAAACAAACACAAGAAAACAAGAAAGAAAAGAGCGGGAGTAAGAAATAAGAAAACAAACAAACAAACACACTAGCCGAATAAGGAATTTTGCTTTGTTGTGTTCTTTTGTGATGTGCTAGTATTTAGTTGTTAGCTCGTGTCTTCTTTTGTTCTTTGTTTTGTGTTTATTCGTCCGTCCATCTGCCTGTCTATCTCGTTGTGTCTTTGTCTCTTGATATCGTTGTCTCCTTGTCTGTTGTTTTACCTTGAGATTTATGTTGTGTGTGTGTGCGTGCGTCTTTCCTTTGCTTATCCGTTCGCTTCTTTGTATCGTGTCGTTCTTTTCTTTTTGGTCCGTCCATAAGTTGGATTTCAACAATTTTGTGTTTGCTTTTTCTCTTATGTGGTTCGTTCATTATGTGTGTCGTTGTGTAGTTGCTCTCTTACTAACAAACAACCAACAAACTAACAAACTAACAACAAACTAACCAACATACAAACACACAAGAACACCAGGCAAATAAACAAAAACACAAACCACTACACAATAAACACAAACGGGCGATCGAACAAACGGACGGACGGACACACGAATTCAAACAAGCAAACGAAAAAGAAACAAACAACAAACTAATCACAAGCAAGCAAACACGCAAGCAAACAAACAAACAAACAAACAAACAAACAAACAAACACACACACAAGCACACAAACAAACAAACAAACAAACAAACAAACAAACAAACAAACAAACAAACAAACAAACAAACAAACACACACAAGCACACAAACAAACAAACAAACAAACAAACAAACAAACAAACAAACAAACAAAACAATCACACAAGCAAACCAACAAACAAACAAACACACAACAAACTAATTAACAAACAACCAACAAACTAACAAACTACCAACAAACTAACAAACTAACAACAAACTAACCAACATACAAACACACAAGAACATCAGGCAAATAAACAAAAACACAAACTACTACACAATAAACACAAACGGGCGATCGAACAAACGGACGGACGGAGACACGAACTCAAACAAGCAAACGAAAAAGAAACAAACAACAAACTAATCACAAGCAAGCAAACACGCAAACAAACAAACAAACAAACAAACAAACACACACACACACACACAAGCACACAAACAAACAAACAAACAAACAAACAAACAAACAAACAAACAAACAAACAAACAAACAAACAAACAAACAAACAAACAAACAAAACAATCACACAAGCAAACCAACCAAACCAACCCACCAAAGAAACAAACACTGGAAAAAACAAACAGCGGTTCTATGCTGGACACATGCAGCTGTCGAATCAAACGTAATTTTAAAGGCGTCTACCCAGGCAAGCAGGTTGAGAATGGTTGCACCCGTAGGAGACAGGTCAAGTCATAGCCAGCTTAGTCATAGCAGAGGGATTGATCCCATTTGGCGATACGTCTCCCCCAAATCAATTGTGAGGTTCCTTCGCCCCAATCCGTCTCGTCCGATGGCTCCTTGAAGTGACGGAAGTTTCCAGAAGTCCAGCAGGAGCTCGGAGAAGGAAGTTGCGAGGTTCAAGGCCTGGCCGTCCAAACGCGAGTCCATGGTCCTTCCCATGGGCAGTGGATGGCCGAAATCCATTTCGCAGCACTTTGAAACCATGGTCGAAACCAGAACGTTTGTTGGTCTTTGGGAAGTAATCATTCGAAGGTTTCTTGGGTGGTGCGAAATGGATTTCGCCCACTCCAAGTATCAGTCACTAGTCACTGTGCTTTGCTGTGCGAAGTGCATCACAAGGGACGATTCAACCCCACTGCATTCCGGCACACCCAAGGGTATTCAAAAGGGGAACGAACCACTTGACTCGTATTCTGCACTTCCAGCCTCCCGCACAGCAGCTGCTGTCTGTCCTGCGCGGACAAATCAGTGGGAAATTGTGTTATCTACTTTCACACAACTGTAAATTTAGTCCCTGGCAAAAAGGTGAGCACAGCCAATTCTCCACCCTTCTAATTTGATATTTGCTAGATTTTGTTTACTTTAATTCAAGTGATATGAATCAAATATCATCAAAGCACAAAATTAGCATTCACCACTCTGCAACCTGAAGTGAATGACCTGAAGAACCCCATCATGGACGGGTTCTTGCTGTCCTCTTCGGGAGCTTTCCGTGCTTTTCTCTGTTGCGAATAAACACTGAGAGGGAGACAACGCTGTTCTCAACATATGGGTACCTCCCGAGAAAAAACAATGTTCGTTAGTTTCCCTTGGTTTCCGCGTAAACCAACAAACGCCAACCTAAAGTGGTTCGCAGGGTTCCACCAAAAGGCACACCGAGAAAAACCGCGACAAACTCTGTGCGGCACGTTCTCCTGAGTACTCAAAACCCGGTACACATGGTTGGGTCTGTCCCGCAACCTTCACTTACACGCCTGTCCACTAAGACCCCCAGAGGGTGCCTTTAAGAGCAATATTGCCTTCCATCCCGAAACGTCAGGTTCCATGGCAACGTTGCTCTCCTGTGCCAAGCAGCTCGACCATGTTAGAGATCTCCACGGCTGCGACCTGCAAGTTGCGAGGTGAACGGAACGCCCAACACAAGTTTCAATACCTTTGAGGTGTGTTCCAACTTTACACACTTCCTGCGTTGACCACAAAAAAATGTGTTCCCACATGACTAGAGTCCAAAACATGGGAAGTTAGAATGTGGTTGTGGGGCACTGCAAAACTAAGACGAGTCATGATAGCGCACAACGTTTGTCTAGCTCCTCATAGGTATTCGCACCTTGGCGATAAGCAGAACCCCAATTGCGCCAGCTATAACCTTGTTAAGATCACCATACCTTACGTGGGCTTGTGACCCCAGACTAATCTTGAAGCTCGCCTAGACCATGAAGGCGTTGGTGTAGACTCTCATGCCCTTTTAGGGGCGTGCACCAACGGGCTCGAAGACTCTTGGACCACACCAGCGATTTGTTGGGGGGTTGTTTTGACGCATAGGTCCAACATGGTACAGCAAGTCCAGGTCTCCAGTAGAGAGGTTAGAACAAGGGTACCAACTTTTGTCAGTAGTCTAGTTTAGTAGGGGAACCCTCCCAACCAAAAAAGAAGCGGTAAAAGGGCACCTAGCTGGGGGACCTAGAAGTGGCCGCTTTTCTTCACAGCTAGCGCGCCTCTCTGGCGCTAACTGCCACCAGGTCTGGCAACAGCTGCTGCACGCAGATTTGCCGGTCCCCAGCATCCCCGAGCCTCAGCCGTGAACCGATTGGACTTGGCCGGTCGCGGGGAATTCCCAGAAGAAAGGCCCCTGTTTAGGGTACATGACTTCAAAGGGCTCCCCCCACAAAGAATTCGGAAATCGGCACCTTTGCTTCGGGGTACTTGATTTGATAGGTCTGAGTGGTGAGTTTCTCAGACCGGACTGGCACAACCTCGAACATCGGCCCCTGGTAAACCAAGGGACACCTTGGTTACCAAATGGAAACATCGCAAACCAAGGGAAACCAAATTCATATTGAACCTTCGATTTTTGTTCATGTTAACGGCTCGGAGCAACCATACTACGCGGGCTTACGTTTCAACAAGCATCACAAGACCAATCTATGAATTGCTGGCCGCCAGAGCAATAACACTCAGGACGATAGGGATGCAGCCAACGGCAAACAGTGCTGTTACCGTCCAAACCACCACCACAAGTGGCTCCAGGACTTTCGCGGACAGACTGACCAGGCCCCTCAAAGGTTTCACGCACTCTGTGGATCATGTGGGGGCGATCCCCGCCGTAGTTTTCATCCTGGTTATAGAAAACATGCAGGTGTTCAATCTTCAACCTTGGAAATTGTCCGCGCTCATTTTTCTTTCAATGGGTGCTCCTGGCGGGCAGTTTTCCGCGCACTTCCCCAAAAGCGATCGGCTTGCCCTATGGCTGGAACGGGACATCATGTTCATCAACCAGGCATCTGAGTTGACTATCCTCTCCACTCTGGCAGCTAAGGGTCTCCAGAACATGTGAAATCTTCCAGGTACCCTCTCACAAACGCCTCTTTAAGGGTCTCCAGAAAATGTGAAATCTTCCAGGTACCCTCCAAAACTAAATGCCTTCGAGAAAGTGGGAGCCTAGGAAGGGCCGCGTTTTTTTTGCCAGTCTCTCTCACTGTTCCGCCCGGTTCGGCGGCTTCCGCAGGGCCAGCGACGCTTGCATCTCTCGTCTTTTCTGTCTGTCTTTTCGCGGTGCTCTGATTTGTTTTCCCAAAAACGGAAGGAACAAAAAACGAAGACTCGGTCATAGACTTGAGTACAGTGCTGCATAACATTCACATGAATCCCTCCAAAATCCACTGCCATGAAAGGTCACGGCCGGATTTTCTTGCCTGCAACAAAGGACCCCAAAACAAGGTTCTTGATATTCCCTTTCAAGCATCACCAGGAAAGCTCATCTTAAAAAGCTCAAAAGGAGAATTAAAGACTCTCACGAGGGAGCCTCAAAATCTGCGGTTCCTTAACAAATCAGAAGTAGCTTCCCCAGCGCTCCGAACCCCTCTGCAGCTTAGGTCGATTGGCTACCAACGAGAACCGGAACGGGGAATCAAGCTTTAGAGCACGATATGTTGCTTTTCCTGAAGTGGCTCATGCTACGAGGAACTAAAATTAAACCAGTTATATCCCCAAACATCCCCAATTTAAGCCGCCATACACGTTTGATACAGCCAATCTGACAAAGGTGACACAGGGGATGGAACAACACTTTGCACCAGCTGGTAGGTGGTTTCTCAGCAAAAATACAAAGTGAATTCTGTCTCACAGTATCATGGCAAATTTATGGAATTCCGTTGCACATAGGGGGGGGGGCGGTCTTTTTTGAGGAAACCCCTCTGGCTGTGTTGAAGGAACACCAGCAGGAAAGGACCCTGTGTAGGCCCGATTTTCTCTTTCCAAGGAATTATTTTCCACTTTTATTCCTGTTCCACAGAAGAACGGGTGCATTGAGTTCCATGTTTCTCTCTGCGAACGTCGAGTCTTCGCCAACTTGAGAGTCCGAAATGCATGGCTTGGCGGGCAATGCTCCAGGCATCGGAGCCTCAGCAACACGGAAGGGCAAAGAGCTGCCACGGCAAAACGTGCGGGGTGTCTTGTTGGGAAAACCGGTTTCACCTTGGAAAGGGACACCAAAAGTTGAAAACACCATGGATTTCGAGGTTCCGCTATTTGACATGTTCCTGTATAGGGCATGTCCTTTTGCGTGAATTCATGGTGGAATCACGTTTAAAGATACCACAGTTGCATTCCATGACGTAGTCTTTGTTTTTTTAATCATCTTCAAGGGGATTCCTTTGCTATCTTAGAAGACGGCCCGAAAACCAAAACTTGCCTTTTCCATCTGATTCATCTTAAAGCCTGCGCATGCAAACACCGCCGCCCGAACAACCAACGCTGATCTGAGTTGACTGGCCAGGAAGCGCTCGATTTTTTGGAGGCTTCACTAAAATGACTCAAAGACACCGACCAAGAAGTTGGCCAACCAAACAGGTAAGAACATGCGACTAGGCAAGTAGCGAGTTGTCATGATCACCTGCTTGACATTGTTCGACGTTTTCCAACCCCAAAACCAGACCTGGACGCTTGCCCTTCATTTGTTAATTGCTGGATTTGCCCCATAAGACCGTTGGGGGTTGAACATAGTGTCGATCGGATCTTTGATCCAAAAGCTTGGCCATCTGTACGCAGAAAGGAGGATTTTCATACGAGCGTCGCTTTGGTTGGACCCCAAAATTGGTGGTCTTCCTTTGGTTTCCGTCTAAAAACCCACCAAAAGGGGGCACCCTGAAAAACACACACGCCCATATCCTGCTTCAAATTTCGTCCGCCCTTTGGTGACCCATCTCCTCCAAGCAGCAGTAGGCCTCTCGTGGGAACTGCCTCAACACCGCCGCCGTGCCCCGCGCGTAGGCGCGCAACGCCTCCGTGCCATCCAAAGAGGTGCCCTCCGAAGCGGTCTGGAATTGCCGGGACTCCTTGGCGTCAATACAGAATTCGCGGACAGGTTATGTTGACCCCATATTAATCAACCCGGCTTGTTAAGTTCATCAATAGGGGGTGTCCCTGGTTTTAGTGGGGAATCATCACTTTTGGAGGGGAAACCCCCCTAGTTAATCCGCCGACCCCTTTGCAAAAGCCAAGTTAGTCTCTGCAAAGGGGCGAGGCGTGTTCTAAGTGGTGGTTAGGGGAGTCTGAGGGGGGGAGGGGGGCCCCGCGGCGGATTTTTGACACGCCTAACCTCTAACTCTAACCTCTAACCTTAACCTCTAACCCTAACCTCTAACCCTAACCTCTAACCCTAACCTCTAACCCTGACCCTAACCTCTAACCCTAACCTCTAACCCTAACCTCTAACCCTAACCTCTAACCCTAACCTCTAACCCTAACCTCTAACCCTAACCTCTAACCCTAACCTCTAACCCTAACCTCTAACCCTAACCTCTAACCCTAACCTCTAACCCTAACCTCTAACCCTAACCTCTAACCCTGATGATGACGAGTCGATAATGATGATGATAATGATGATGATGATGATGATGATGATGATGATGATGATGATGATGATGATGATGATGATGATGATGATGATGATGATGATGATGATGATGATGATGATGATGATGATGATGATGATGATGATGATGATGATGATGGATGATGATGATGATGCTGATGATGATGGTGATAATAATGATGGTGGTGGTGGTGATGATAATGATCATGAATGATGATGATGATGACGATGATGATGATGATGATGATGATGATGATTATGATGATGATGATGATGATGGTGCTGATAATGATGATGATGATGATGATGATGCTGATGATGATGCCGATGATGATGATGATGATGATGCATGATGATGATGATGATGATGATGATTATGATGATGCTGAGGATGCCGAGGATGATGAGGATGTGGTGATGATGAAGATGATGATGATGGTGGTGATGATGGTGATCATGATGATGGTGATGATCATCATGATGCTGATGATGATGGATGATGATGATGATGATGATGGATGATAATGATGATACTGATGATGATGATGATGCACGATGATGATGATGATGGTGATGATGACGATGTTGATGATGGTGATGATGATGATGCTGATGATTATGATGATGGCTGCTGAGGATGATGACGATGATGAGGATGATGATGGTGATGGATGATGATGATGATGATGATGATGATGATGATGATGATGATGATGATGATGATGATGATGGCCGATGATAATGACGATGATGATGGAAGATGATGCTGATGATGATGATGATTATGATGATGATGCCGATGATGATGAGGATGACGATGATGATGATGATGATGATGATGATGATGATGATGATGATGATGATGATGATGATGATGATGATGATGATGATACTGATGATGACGATGATGATGATGATGATGAAGATGATGATGATCATGATGAAGATGATGATGATGATGATGATGGTGGTGATGATGGTGATCATGATGATGATGGTGATCATGATGATGATGATGATCATCATGATGCTGATGATGATGGATGATGATGATGATGATGATGATGATGATGATGATGATGATGATGATGATGAGGCTCCAACCTTAAGCCCTAACCTCTAACCTTAACCTCTAACCCTAACCT
>CAUJNA010001447.1:486310-631310 GCA_963377175.1 Effrenium voratum
CCTCCGTGAACAGGTGAAATAAATAATATATATATATATATATGTCGAGTGAACAGGTCACGCTTGCCCCGGCCCGGCTCAGTCCAGCCTGCCCGAACCGCTTGGCCACCGGCTCGGGCGCGAAGGCCAGCAAGGCCGGCGCTTCATCCAGCAGCAGACGGATGTCGTCGTCCACGGAAAGCGCCTCCGGCTTTCGGCAGACATCTCTCGGCCAGGAATCAGATTCTGTCTCATTGGTTGGAGTGGTGGCCTCCAGGGTAGTGATGGTTCTGATTTACCCCTCTACCAAAGGTTCAAAATCAGATTCCGTCTGACTGGTTTGGACTGGTGACTTGCAGGCTAGCGATTTCCGATTTACCCTCTACCAAAGCTTCAAATCCCAACCAATCCAAACCAGGAGAAACAATCCAAAAGTGCCTATACCCTCGGTCCATTTGCTGTTCGTCCCGAGAAAAAGAAAAAAAAAAAAACACATACTTCCAGTAGCGAAATCGATTCATTCACCAACTAAGGGTGGCCAGGAATTTCGTGGATGTCCCAAATATCTGACTGAAGGTGCCTTACATCTTCCCGCTTTGTTGAGGCCACCTCAACGACCCTCCATTCCAATTTCAAACGCTAGCGGACTGCAGGCCGATTGAAATTACAAGTATCATGATATGTGATATTTCGTTTGTGGGTTGGCCACAAAAGTCCAAACGTTTTGCTTACCAGCAGCTTGGTCTTCCCCAAACGCCAAGGTCCAGGAGCTCAGGAAGTGAGTGCTTGTAAACCAGAACTCTTCAATTCAGGGTACTGCAATGTGGTGCTCATTTCACACGCGGGCATTTCACATGCGCGGCCGAAACTGTCTCTTGGAGGAAGTCCAACACCAGGGTACTTCTTGAAAGCCAAGGAGCGGCCATTGAGGGTTTTGGAATGGCCACAAAATTCCTCAAATATAACTCCTTCGCACATATACCGTGCTTTAAGATCTCAAGTGTTTCTATTTGGGTTAAGTGCAGCATCAAAAGCAATCATGATTAGAAAGGGTTGGCCTCACATCGATTTCTCTATGGCCAAACAACGGGTTCCTGCTGACACATACCTATTTGCCCAACAGCCTCTGCTGAGAACCGTGACATGGCCTTGTCTGGATTATATTGGGTTGTCCCAACAAAAACTTGGTTGATCCAGCACAAAGTTGCAAATTCCCTTCACATCGCCAAAACCATAGACAGACGCAACTTAGATTCTTGGGGTCATGTCGATTCACCCGCAGTCCATGAACGCATGCGTGAAATGGCTCACCGTCCAAACGCATGGCACCCTGGCCTCCGCAGAGTGCTCAGAACTCCATCTCACCTCTCTTGATTTGTATGATACAGGACAGATCTTGACAGATCTGTCCACATGACTCTGAAACTTCTACAAAATGCTCCAAGCCGGAAATGAGGGATCCCCATATAAAGGACCTTATAGTATAGTGAACTCGAACCGTTTCCCCCGAATCTCTCTTAAGACATCACGGGAAACTCACTGGACATGTTGTGTCTTTATGTAAGGGCGCGTCCTTTCTTGGCGGTTTCAACAAACTAAATGCCCACTGATGGGGGTCCAACCTTAACCAAACAACACGAATATGGGGACTACCTCGGCAACTTTCCCGTGGCCTCCAGAACCGTGACCTTCGCGCGGACAAAACGAAAAACAAACGAATCATGTCGAGTCTGCAGCAGGCACGGGGACCGAAAAGAAAAAACACAAGGGAGCCGTGGGGTTTTTGTTGGAATCAAACCGTCAGACAATGCAAAGGAGTCGAAACCATGGATCAAACACGTAGAACAATTTGTGGTTTCTGACATGAAAAGCGACCAGTTCCTCGCCACCAGTAGGATCCGGTGGTTGAAACTCGGTGTTGATGGGGCATCCCCGCCCACTCACGGTGAAACTGCACGTGGGATGCACAGGCCCCAGAAATACGGCAAATGAGTCACAATACAACACCTGGGACTAAAGGGGTCAATACAAAGTCATGTAAAGAACTAAGGGCGCGGAATCCCACACCTATTTCTGGCCTGGACTGTCCCTTACTAACCTTTTCGCGGGTTTTGATTGTGACTCAAATGACTGCATTCCTCTGAAAGGTGCTGGAGTCGTGCCCAAACACTTTGCCAACACACATCACTGTCAAAACAGGATCAGAAAGACCAGTGCACGCAAAAGCAAGATTGCTTGAATCCGCCAACTCTGTTGTAACAAACATCGGCATGAGTTTCAGTTGGGGACAATTTGGCGGGCATCATTTAGGTGGGGGATTCATCTTCACCAACAAATTGTCCGGTGGTTTTCCAGCAACATTCATAGCAGCATGGTTTACATGCGTGGTATTGACCAACAAAGTCTAAACATTTGATTTCCCAAGATTTTTCACAAGAAGTATAAAGCCTAGAAACTCGGGAAGTGAGTACGCTCATGTCCTCCATACCCCACAATCCCATACCTCAAACAGGCCTTCTTGATATTGCACCATGGCTGTCAAAACTCCCACTTTCTGTGATTCTTCACATCTTGGCCCACATCTGGGGTGCACAGAAAAATAATTAGTTTACATTCTCCGGTTTTCCTTGGTCCACATCTGGGGTACTCCAAAAAACACACGTTCAGAAGATTCATTTTCATATGCTGTCGACCCTAAAAAATATGGACTATATATTTGTGCACACCCAGCTTTCGCTATGACGGGAAACCGAAAGGGGCCCGACCATCTTTGGGCCTCGCATGGCCTTCGTTGGCAGCACCTTGGCTCTTTCTGCGTCTGTGACGGAGAATGGCGCCATTCCCCATAACTTAGTCAAGGTGCATCAAACGAGGGAATCCTCCCGTATCCTTGGTTCCCCCTGTATCCCTGCTAGTTGGTTTCCTGGCTCTAGACTCCGGCAGTCCTCGGCAGACCGTCCTTCCTTTGAGAAGTTTCCCAGGTCCTCCAGTAGAGAGGCTAGACTAAGGGTACCCAGTTTTCTGTAGTCTATTTTTGTAGGGCAACCCTCCCCCGAAAAAGGGTGAGAAAGGGCACTACTGGGGGGGACCTAGAAATGGTGACCCCGGACACAGAAAGCGATTTGGAGGCCCGGGATTCCCTTTGAGAAACACTTCCAGTTCCCAGTTGCCCATGTCTCCGATCCAAGGCGCCCTCGCCACGGGCTGCCACGGCTGCGGCTGACGCAGGCCATCCAGGCACCACCGCACCGCAGCAGGTCCTGAGCCCGGTGAAAAAACACGAAGGACCCATCAAGGGTTTTAAGCACGGCGAAACATAGACATGGGTGTGGGTCAAAAAACGGTACCAAAATGGAACCGTGGTTGGAAGCAAGGACTAAACTCTGCGGTCCCCTGGTGCTTTCATTCTGAGCCACACCCACATGTTTAAAGACCAGTGGTTCAAACAAACGTCCTTAATCTCTATTGCGGAAGGATTTGGTTTGAACCTTGGCAAGGGTTTTGCCACTAGAGTGGCCGGGAGACGGGGGTTGGTGGTACTTGCTTCGAGTGAGCAACAGCCTGCAACCATCAAATGTAAATGCTTTACTATGTTTGCTTAAGGTGGTGATTCCTGACATCAGGTTTACCAATCATGTCCACTCCTCACAGTGTCCATCGGAAATACACCAGGATCATACACATCATGCAACAAAAAGGTCGGCGCAAACCATAGTCGCAGCAGGATCAGGGCTAAAAGAGTAAAGAATGATGGCACGCGAATGTTCAGCCCATTTAGCGGGCTGGAACCATGCTTTTAATTCAAGTGGGCTGAGTTCCCGTAGACATGGGGACTAACCTACCAGCTTCAACATCGTACGCACATGCAAGTGCCCATATGGGTGTGGCTCAAAATTAAACAGGAGGGGTTACGCAGGTGTTGGTCCATGTTTCCACTTACCAGGGTTCCATTTTGGTACCTGTTTTTTGAGCCACAGCCATATGATGCAACCAACCACACTAAAATTTGCTTCCCCCGATGATTGGCTTCGTGCAAGCGCCAGAGAAACAGAACCGCGAGTGTCTCTCGCCCGCAACCTCTAAGATTCCGGCCGTCGAGGCTCTCCAGGCTGATCAGCGCCTTCGCCCGGATGGCTTCAGATCTTAATCAGCTACTGATATGCGTGTGCTGCGGCTTGGCCTAGAGGATGATAAAGGCGAACCAAAAAGACAACCACAATTGTGAGGGATTCAGGAGCTATCAACAATCACATGGCAACATGGCAACCGACATGATGTTGAGACGGGGGGTGTTCGCCTGTCAGAACCGTGTTGTCAGGGAAGGCAAGTGCTTTGCTTCGCAACACTCGCACCATGTCTCATTCTCGATCCTGAAAGCCCCCTGCCGTCTCCCCTGCTTTTGGGTTGACAACGCATCCCAACTATGCTTGCTTATGAACCGAATTGAATAATCAAGCAAGCAACGAGCCCAGAAGTGGTGGCCATGTGTCAGATTCGCGCATGTCCGACCCGCATCACTTACAGTAACCTGGATTCACCCAGCACGGCTGCATCACTGGCACACCAGCTGGGTGCGCGGAAGCTTCAGACTTTTTGCCCTGGCAGCTTCACATGTATAGGCTTGGGCTCACAATCCATGCCTAATGTTTAGTTTCCCTGAAACACAAATACAGGCTGATGATTGGAACCTCCATTTTGCAACCGATTGCTGGTCGGTCAGTGTGTAAATGGTCATCCATGTCCTTCTCTTTTGCGATCTGTCACTTCAACCTAGCCAGTAGAACAACATCCACAACTATGAACCTCACACCTACAAGTATTGGACCAAAGGGTAGAGAAGTTTGAATTTCCTTGTTGTGTTTGTTCTTTGATGTTTGAACCTTCCCTTCCAACGGGTACCCCGGACACACAAAGCGATTTGGAGACCCGGGCTTCCCAGGCGAGAAAAACACGCGCCGCCTTGTGGCCGTTCCCCTTTAGAAGCCGCTGTAGCGCCTCAGCATGCTCGAACCACCCCTACTTATGTTTGTGGCTTACTTGCCCAAAGGACCCGGAAGTGAACCTCCATTTGCTTTAGTCCCCTGGGAAAAAAAAAAAGCAAATCCAGTAGTGATAGATTCCAGTAGTGCAGCTAACTCAGGAAATCACGATAGTCCATGCAAAACCATGGTGCTAAAAGGTGGTGCCACGACTCAGAGCCTACTTGAAATGAAAAGTTCACCTTTTGCGCCCAGCACCAAAAAATAGACCAAAGTAGGAACATCAAAAGGTCAAAAGGTTGGCTTTGGACAAGTAAGATGGACAACGTCCACCAGTTGATGGGTTACTCAGCGCTTGTGTCTCTCGGAGCATGCGACTGTTGGCTGGTTGTTGTTCAGGCTTGTTTTCGTAAGTTTGTTGACAAATTGTTTTTGGATGGCGGGTTGTTTGGTTGTCATCGGTGGTTCGGCTTCGAAAAAGAACTCCCCCTCCAAAAATATGGTTTGCCGATTTTAGGACATCATGTTTTTGTTTGGTGTCCCAAAACTGCCAAACCTATCGAAACCAACTACCCAGTTGAGATGGACGAAAGCCTATGACTGGGATTGCCACCCAATAGCAGTGTCAGGCTGCATGAAATTGGAAGGGAACTTGGCAGGAATCCATATGGCAATTTGTTTGCTTGGCCCAAGATGTTCATGAAGCTCATTTCTTTGAACTGCCATTTGGGTGCGTCTTGTTTGAGGGTTCCCCTTTTTGGTGGTGTTGAAGGGAAACCAGAAGGAACACCACCATTTTCGGGGTCCCCCTCAAAAAAAGACACGCCCATCTGGCAATGTCGCTATAGTCACAACAAAGACAAAAATACAACCTGTCCCAACGTTGATCTACTTGGCCCAATGGCTTTGGGTGTCCTTCAGAGGTGAAACGGGTACCCTCACATCACACACGCGCACGAGCACACCACCCACCTAAAAACAACAAGTCTTGGGCGCTTGTCCTGCGGACGAGGAGCAACCCGCCACCCCAGCATACTTAAATTCGGCCAGGACAAAATCTCCAGCCTCCCCAAACCAAAGCGAAAAAAAGGAACCAGCTAATCTCCCTGGTGTTGAAGGGAAACCAGAAGGAACACCACCATTTTCGGGGTCCCCCTCAAAAAAAGACACGCCCATCTGGCAATGTCGCTATAGTCACAACAAAGACAAAAATACAACCTGTCCCAACGTTGATCTACTTGGCCCAATGGCTTTGGGCGTCCTTCAGAGGTGAAACGGGTACCCTCACATCACACACGCGCACGAGCACACCACCCACCTAAAAACAACAAGTCTTGGGCGCTTGTCCTGCGGACGAGGAGCAACCCGCCACCCCAGCATACTTAAATTCGGCCAGGACAAAATCTCCAGCCTCCCCAAACCAAAGTGAAAAAAAGCAACCAGCTAATCTCCCTGGTTTCCCTTTTATCCAAGAACCCTCCAATACACCATTTGAGCATACCCAAAGCTTCCCGTGAAGATCCCCGATTGTTCGGTTGTCAGGATGGTCAAAAGGTATGTAGGTGTCTTGGAGTTCATCCTCCATTTGCTTAAGTCCCCTGGAAAACACAAACATATGTCCAGTAGCGATAGATTCCCGTTCAGCCCAACAGGGGGAAATACACAAATATTCATTTCAGCAAATGAAAGTTGTCTGCAAGGAACCAGACCTGGGACACAAAAAAAAACGGCCTGAAGGCCAAAAGCAATGGAATGTATCTGCAGCCAGGTCCTCCAGTTTTGAGAGACTCGATTTTTTTTCTGTAGTCTAATTTTGGTCGGGGGTTCCCCTCCCAACCAAAAAAGGGGTGAGAAAGGGCACTGGTGGACCTAGGGGAATGAGACATGGATTTTGACAAAAGGAAACACCATCCATTTCCAATTTGGATTCCTTAAGGAAATCTCCAAAAAGTGGGGGGGCACTTGCTGGGGGCCCTAGGCAACTCGATCGCTTCGCGCGTGTTTCAGACTCTCTCGTCGCCTGCTCCAGCACCTCCGCGCCCACCAGCGGAAACAGCTCCGCCGCATAGGCCTCCCGATTGGAGGATATTCCCGGGAATGCTTAAAACCCCGTTCTCATTGCGTTTTTTTGTGCTTTAACTGACCCAAAAGTTGTTCCCAGCCAAGGGAAACCCGCATCAAAACCATGTGGTAAGGGGAGGAACTGCAGCCATACTAAAGACCTAAGACTAACGCATGGGCAAGTAGGTTGCAACTAACCTCGATCATCTCGGCAAACGAGTCCGGCTCTTACAGCATCCTTGTTTTCCCAAAGAACACGAAGTCCAGGAACTCGGGGAGGGAGCTGCAACTAACTCAGAAATCGCGATAGTCTATAGTCATAGGTTGATTAAGTCGTGGAATGCTGAAGGCAGCAACCAGTTGGGGTGCAAAACCATGGTGCTAAAAGGTGGTGCTATGACTCATAACCTACTTGGTACTCGGATAGGTCAACCAAATGACAAAACCTTCATCGCCAAAGCCTCGTCAGAGCCTCCATTGCGGACAACGTGGCTCTCCAACATGAGGTGCCCGTTCTAGTTGCAATGGGTTGCTGGCAAACAACAACTGAGTTTAAACCGAAGGGGTAGCTCCTTCAAGGCAAACTATCAAGGAACCGAACAACTTTAGAGGCCTCCTATTTCAGGACACGTCCATATCAATTCATTCTTGCCTGCAAAAAATGACATAAACTAATATGCTCGATCGTCAAAACTCCTTCTGGGCGTCATGAGAATGCTTCCCTGAAATCCAGGATACAAGGTCCATTCCAAGTAACCCCAAGCAGGTCCTTTTTGACCAGTATGTATTGCCCCATGTCAAAGGCTTCAGGTCGCTTCAGTGATTGTCACAGCCAGAGACGGACCTGGTGACCTGACTGGGTGTGCAAGGCCATAATGCCCCTCTTGTGGGCTCCATGCGGTGGCTATCTGAAAGCAAAATGGCGCTAGATGGGGCCAGTTCTGTCCATGCACCAACTTGGTCCTAAGTACCCGCTTGCCATCCCATGACCCCGACATGGAGCAGGCTTGCATCACAAGGTTGTATATAGCGTCTACAACCGAGAACCATAAAACTGAGATGGCGGCCACGACTTGCATCATTCCCAGCACACCGGACTCTGTTTCTATCAATCCAGGCTCGAACCACGGACCTCCAACGCGGTCCAAGGGGGGGGGGTCTTATCACCGATGAAAGCCTCCACAAGGGCCTGTTGGGTGCTTCTCCTTGGCTTCTCCATGGACAACCACGACATACCACATGCAGGCAGTACAAGCAATTTGGATTCTTGTTGTGCATTTACAGTGATTCAGACTGGGCATCCATGAAAACAGACCGCAGAAGCAGTGGAAACTGCACACTGTTTCCCATTCCAAATTGATCGCCCCAATTATCTGCCCAGAAAGGCACGCGCACTTTGCACAACTTGGTTTCCCCTGGCTTACTTGCCCAAAGCACCGGAAACTAACGGCTAACCTTTTGGGGCCAGAACTAAAAATGGGAAAACCCCAAATAGGAAAACCAAAAGTTGTCAAAAGGTTTTGGGCAAGTGAGCTTGAGATTTCGAAAAATAGGCATTGTCCCCTGCATTTTGTTTGAGCTCGAATAGGCCCCTTTCTCATCAACCCCAAATGCACCATATTCCCTCGAATTGCTGGTTTGGACTGGTGGTTTGGTGGTTAAGGAGGTGTTTCCCCTCTACCCTAAGGGATCAAATCCAAATCCACCGGGTTCCAAACCACCAATTAAGGGCTACCTGACTAGACAAGTCTGGACATCTGAAATGTGGATTGGTTTCATCGCCTCAAAGGCTTCCAGCGTCTGCAGCGTGGCCATGCGGCCCAAAACCGAGACCTAGCCTCTGGCCTCAGGGTTGTGGAGGTGTCCTGTCTCCCCTTGGATGCATATATATATATATTGCAAATGAGTTAGGGCCAGGAGTTTGTAGGAGTGTGCTGCAACTCACAGCGTACCTACACTAGAGTCATGAATGGGATTGAAAAGCTGATCATGCCTCAAGAGAACATGTTTGCGTTTGCCCTTGCAATCAGTGCTTGTCCGAGTGTACCAACTCGAGGTAAATTCTCGAGCCTCGGAAGGACTGCACCCACAATTTGCTACTGCTTTGACCCAAGGAGGTTCCTACACATGGGTTCCAGAATGCTACACACATGCTTGTCCTTTGGCGCAAGCTGGCTTGGGGTTCCTGACTTGCTAAGACCAGCTCATGAGCACTCTGCACCGAATCCTTCCAAGATGTACGAGGTGAATTGTGGGTAAATATTATCTACATGGATTGTGGGCTCGAGTGAATCGAAGGCTTTTCCCGAATTGCTTCTCTTGAGATGGCCCAAAATCAAGCCTAAAGGCTGCGGCAGAAGAGTTTCTAGTCCGTGGCTTCCATGTGTCCGCCTCTCGGAATGGGACACCCTTGGTCTCAACTGGGCTGTCCTCAGATCCCCGGCTGAAAGTTTAACTTTCCAGTGGGTTAAATGGATACCCAACCACGAAACCCAAAAGCCCGAAAAACCTGAGGAAAAAGGAGGGAACGGTGAATGGTTCGCTTCTGGGTAATTCCCAAAAAATCTAGCTGAGAACCAGCAAGTCACAAGCAGAAATCCTGAGACTTGACCTTGGCCGGAATCTTTCAAGATCAGTGCTTCTCATTAGCGGATTGGCGCAAACAAGCAACCTGGTGTCCACAGGAACCTACTCTCATGTCAGTGGGCTCACCTCGCTCGCGAACGGCTTGGGAAGTGGGAATCGATGATTCCTTGTAGCAACGACAAGCGCCGTTGCCCACGCTAGAGGGAATAACATGGGACATCACCAAAATACACTTAGAACATGGGGGGCGGGGCTGACCATGTCAGCTGGGACCACAATGAATATTCCATACAATCTATGTAGGTAATACTTACCCACCACTACTTGCATTTTGCGGGATTGACTTGTGGCTCACATTGAAGGCGCCTCCTCGCTCATGAGGATGCGCCGCGCAATGCCCAAGGCTTTCTGCTCGTCTTCGCGCACAGCCTGCATGAACGCACATTTTAACGGGGGATTTCGCCTGGGATCTATGTCAACCACTGAGGCGTGTACCTATTGAACATCATAGCCCATGGGACATCTCCATCTGACCAACCTTTAACCTTGACTTGTTGATTGCCACAGCACGAATACAAACTGGAAAACAACACCAGTGAATGAAAAGTGGGCAACTGGACTGGAAGCTCTCGTCGTTGACCCATAGCAACCACGCCCTCGCAAAAAAGGTACACATCAGTTCTCGAGCAGCTTGTGTTGGCTTAATAGCTTCAGTCGGGGGGTGGACATGCTTTGAGATACTTTGAGTCAAAAAGCAATGACTGCAGCCCCTGAATGGCGCATAGATTTGGCTTCCCCTCAGCATGCCCTTCACAAATCAAACACAACGTAGCGGCAATTGAAAGCGCGACTCTAAGTTGACAACCTGAAAGCGCGATTCACTTTCTCTGGCGTGCTGTGAAACATTGCCCCAAAAGCGTCTCTTTGGCTTCTGGATGCGTATGGCATCTGTACAACTGTTCAAGCTGTCCAGCACGGCGCTCCGTAGCCTGACGTCTGCGAAAACGCGCCAGCACCGTCAAGCCGCTCCTTCGTACCTCCTCGCCCAGGTCGTGCGACCACTGGCCTTGCAATTGGGGTGCAAAGGGTTCCATCGCCGGCCATTCCGCTTGACGGCCTCTTGGACAATCTCGGGATGCCTCTGGAAATCTGCAGGCAGATATCCAATTGTCCAAGGGTTCATCCTCACTGCTTCGAGCACGAAGGAGGAGTCCTGCACAAATCACCCCCGATTGGATCACAGGACCCGTCTGCCTGAAAAATGGCTCTCGCTCTGAGCTGAGTTTGTGGTGTCGGGCATCTAGAATCTAGAAGGTCCCCAAACCCTGGAACTTTGTGAGTTTCCTGCAGGCGTCTCAGCGTGAGGCACATGGAACAGCGTGGAATGACCCTGTGAGTAAGCAGGCGATTGTCATAGGCGCACCAACTCGAGCTGCCCCTCAGTTGCAAAAATGATCATAACCAGATTACCTGGTGTTGCACAGTTGAACATAATTACCTGCCATCGCCCCGTCAGTCATCTTGGAGCGGGGATTCAAACTCAGTTTAGGTGCTTGTGGCGAGAACCCTCCCACACCTGGACCCTCAAAGAGGAACAAATTGCTTTGCTGGTTTGAGCGAAAATCCTGGAACATGCAAGGAATTGCAAGTTAGCATACTTTTGCATGTTTCAGCCAGCCCTGCTGGAAAAGTGTTGTGAATGTCACGGAAATACATGGAAATCCATGCAAAATCCGCGGAATTGAAATCCGCAGACCCACCAAATACGATGTTCCAAGCCCTTGAGTGCCATCACGAAGAGGTAGGATTGGAAATAAGCGATTCTAAGAGGCATAAATGTCTTGCTGCTCGTGATGGAAATATTCCCTTGAAGCTAGGCAACCATAGGCATGGTTCATAGGGGTCATTCCCTCATTCCCTGCTGAGAACCAGCAAGCAAAGTCAGAAACTGGCTGGTTCCCCTTGAGCCTACTTGGGGTGACTTTGATACATGAGGCCAGTCCAAGAACCTATTCGCGCATTTGAGGAATCTGTAAAACACAAATCCTCAGCCAAATCAGCCTCTGGGAGAGCTATGGGTCGCTGCCCGAGCTCTATGTGGCTTTCAGGGAGGGTTCTGGAAGGGTTCCGATGCTTCCTGGCGCTTGTATGAGGGTACACTTTTCACCCAGGTTTTGGAGGGCATTGCGGGGTTCTCCCATTTTGATCAATCAATCCTGGGGGAATAAGGCCCACAACCTTTGTGTTTGTGTTTTCCAA
Source organism: Effrenium voratum (assembly GCA_963377175.1). Lineage (NCBI taxonomy): Eukaryota > Dinophyceae > Suessiales > Symbiodiniaceae > Effrenium > Effrenium voratum. The sequence continues at coordinate 498,175 of CAUJNA010001447.1, forward strand.
AGGGTACTTAAAAAAATGTTTACACGAAAACCAAAACGGCATGTTTTTTTGGGTTTTGGCACATTCCTGACGACTCCTGAGGAACAAATTGCCACATCCCTAAAACCGGTTCATTCTCAAAGCCCAGAAGGTCATTCCCTACCACCCCCAGGGTGCTGGTCGAAACACATGACCCCAACTCTAGAAGACGGTTTGGATGCGACTTTTGTGGATCCACCCCTGTAGAATATTCATATTGTACTAAAAGAGACATTTGTGATATCCACATAAAAATCGCAAATCCAATTCGTTTTCTAGACGCCAACTCCAGTTCAAAGTCACGCCAAGTAGGTTAAATGGGAAACCACCAGCCAGTTTCTCACCAAATGACCCAACCAGAAATGGTCGAGAAACATCACCCCAACTGTCATCTGGCCATGGGTCAAGACCCCGTACCCCCAGTGAACATCCCAACCCCCACTAAAATAAAGCCTGCTATGAGTGGTGAATTCACCTACCCCAAAAGGGTGCCCATGGTTTTGACCCAACTCTCGTCTTTTCGCGTCCTTCAGGAGCTCCTCTGCTACAAAGGCCACAGCTGGAGCCGCCGCCGCAGTCTGGCGCAGCGCTTCCAGCACGAAATCTCGGTCCCCGCGGAGCATAGCCTGCTGAGGCACTTTTTTGTGGAAATTCACTAGACTACCCTTCCCATCGACATTCACTAACGTCAGATGCCATGCTACTGGGGGACAGAGTAGTTCTTGTGTTTTGGAGGTAACAGGGGCTAAATAATTAGAACCAAGGTTTAAGGTGTAAACCTAGAAGCCCCATGTACAGCCAAGTACCCTGATTTAAGAGTTCCAAAAAAGTGTTCCCTTTCAAGCGCGTCACCAAACATGCGTGGCAACAGAAAAACACCCCTTGTTGAAGTGAGGTGATGCATGCTGGAAAAAACAGTGGACAACCCTTGTAACCTTGTACCCTCGCATCGGTCAGTATCGCGTTTTCCGCTGCATTGGTTTGCAGTGTTTTTGAAGATCTTGCTCGAAAGTTGTGACTTTTCAGTACAAGTCTAGTATTACAGCATACGCTCTCACAGCTCCAGCTCGAAAGTCGCAACTTTTCAGTACAAGTGTAGCGCGCAAGGCGCATTTCGGCTGCTCACGCTGGAAAGTTGCAACTTTTCAGCACAAGTGTAGTGTACGAAGTACATCTTGGCAAGTCCGGCTCCAGCTGGACAATCGCAACTCTTCAGTACAAATGTAGTACACAAAGTACATTCTAGCAGCTCCAGGGCAGCTGGTCGGATTCGGCATCGCGGCTGATGAGTTGGGTCTTGGTTGGGCATCGGTTTGGGTATCGGTTTGGGCCCTGCAAATCTATGATTTCCGCAATTTTGGTCTGCCACAACGCCTTGGACCTGATATGGCTTCTACGGGTATCTGCTTTTTTCCTCAGCATCGGTTTATAGTGTTCCGGGCCTGCAAAGAAAGCAACGGGACGGGCCTTTACATAACAAAAGGCGCGGGGTTTCTTTTCAACTAATATGCGTGGTTGGTAAATTCAAGAAAAGCCGTGGTGTTCGAAGGATTCGAGCGGCGCTTTCAAACGCAAAATCCGAGACATTGGATTTCCGCGGTTCAACCACGGATCATTGGATCGTCGTGTGGGGATTGAGACATTTGCTGATTAAGTGTTACCTGCACTTTGCTCGAACATCGCTAATAGTGGATCCATATGGACAAAAGCAACCAGCTGAAGAAGAGTAAGTAACTGTTGCAGGAGTGGTTTCTGGAAGGAGCTTGGGGGCCGGGGTGGCACACTTGTCACAGAGCGGTGGTCAACAAATATCGGATTTCGGCTCAATCAGTTGCTCAATAGCTTTCTCTAAGCATTTGATTTGTTGTGGAGCCTCATTGCGATTTGTCAAGTTGCACCAAGCCGAGTTGTCCCACATTTGTCCCACACCTTCTGACACAACGAAGGTCTCCAACATGAAGTCAACCGCTTCCCTCACGTCACTTGGTCTGAAATCTATCCCTGTAAATGGCAGTTGAAAGGACACCACCCGAAATATCCCTCAAAAGGTTCACCTGAGTCACAATGAAACCTGCTACTAAACCGGTCTACCTTTAAAGCTATGCAAAGAAACAAAAAAGGTCGCGGCGCCTATTTCTGGCTGGGGCTGTCCTTCCTGCTTGACCTACCCGGGTTTTGATTGCGGCCCTTGAAGGACCTAGTCCCTGCGGCCTCCGCAAACTCTAGGGCGTTGCCGTTCTCGGCCACTGCTGCGAGCACCAAACCTCGATCGCCCTGCAGGGTTGGACACTCTTGCTAAAACATGTTCTTGGTTTTACCCTCCCACCAATTAACATGGAACCTGACAGGGGTCTCCTTTAAAAGGAAAATCGTCTTCCCGGACCCCTCTGTCAGGCTCCGTGTTCATTGGTGGGAGGGCAATTCGTATTAGATCCGGACTGTTTGTACTAGCCCATGGGTCTATTCCTTCAATCCCGGCATTCTGCACTCTGGGGCCCTGGGGACTCAATTAGCTAATTTCCCGATAAGACCTGGATACTTTGAAATTTACATGGGTCTAGGCAAACTATCCCCAGATCCTCTGCTAAAAGAGACTAACTTTTAGTGGGCCAAATGAAAACCTAACCACCAAACCAACTAAAAAGCATTCAAAAGCTAAGTTGAACCGGATGGCTGGGAGCCACCCCTTGAAATGTCTCGTTCATCTCAGGGTGTCCTACTGTGAAAAAAAATCCTGCACCACATAAGGAGCCCTGATTCCCTGCAAACCACCGTGGTACGTGGCGCAAACTTACTTTTCGTCCACAGAAAGAAATCCTTCGACTTTTGGTCCCTCGAGCGGCCTGCCAAGCCGTCAGAACCTCCAAGGCGCAGCCGTTTTGCCTGACGCGCAAGAAAGGTTTGGAGACTCGTTGGCGTCGTTCCGCTTGTCGAAAAAACAAAACGGTTTTAGCCTTCTTTCAGGGGTTCGATCCCAGAGGAAATCCCAGAAACCTAGGCGGACTGAGTGTATGAAGCAAGGGTTTTCCATGACCTCCCATTTGGCCGGCGTTGCCTTTGGTTTGCGATTTCGCAATGCGCCTAGAGGGCAACCCTCAAACGAGACACCGACGTATTTTTTCTGAACCCATGGCCTCCCCTGAAGGCAGAACCCTTCTCATAAGAGTCTCAGCTTCCTCTTTTACCCTAAGTGCACCCCATCGAAACCATCACGCAATGGTATCGTGAAACCGACCGCGCCAAAAGGGAAAGTCCCATATAATATACTTTTTTGGGACCGGGAAGAAACACTAGAAATCATGCCTACGCGATAGCTGCGCGAATTGCGTAAACTCCTGAACGGAGTGTATATGCGGACTTTCTCTTGGGGTGCTGACACTCGTAACGTGCGGGTGAACTCGTTAAAGACGAAGCTGCGCGGGTTGCAAACAAAAATCCCGGGAGTTTAGTGTTACAAGCCATGTATTAGCGTGCTCCATGGCTAGTAAAGCATGTTGCGGCATTTACTGGGAGCTTAGCTCTGCTTCAGAAAATATCCTGTTGGCGCGCGAGCTTGATTTTCGCTCTCTGGGCCATCTCTCCTGCGGGCTACAGGGGCGCGAACCGAGACAAGCGACGAAAAGTAACCAAGCTGAACATGTAGTGCTGAACCAAATGGCATGGTGAGCCAAATGGTTAGACGCCTTTCCTTCGTTTCTGTTCGGAGCAGGTTGACTTGCAATGCAAGATTGATGCTTGCCAAGAACTTCCAAAAGAGCACATCTAGGTCCTTCAGTAGAGAGGATAGAATAAGGGTACCCTTTTTGCTGTAATTAGTCTATTTTAGTAAGACCCTCTCCCAAAAAAGGGTTAAAGGGCACTACTGGGGGACCTAGACATGCTGGAAATAATCCCTTTAAACTTCCTCCTGATGCTTTCTCCGCAGCTGATGGAGGCTGTTCGTCTTTTTTCGTGTCTCAGGCGTATTCGAGTCTGTATCAATCGGAGCACGGACTGGCCGGTGGCAAGCGACCAAAGGAACCTCAGTCTCCTCTGATTGTCATGGCGTCTTGGCAAATTGTCCGACGCCAGTCCCAACTTGTAAAAAGTCTCTGGTAGCCGGACTTGTGGTCTCCAGGGCACGGCGTGAGCGGTACCGGTGGTGCCTGGGGGAGTTTGAGCCGCCCCAACTTTGATGCATCTCGGTACTCCATACCGTTGCCTAAGTCTCAAGTTGGTGAACTGGCTTCCCTTGCGGCGCTTCAGCTGGTTCATAAGTTGCAGATCTCTCCTAAACCTTCTTTGGGCTTCGAGTCCTGAAAGCCTCAGATGAACCGACTGACAGCATCCGCTATCTCTGTCACCCGAAACCCCTATTGGCCACTAGGTGGTTGAAGTTCTACGAGGTGGATTGATTTGTGCTACTGTAATCCCACAGTAAACCTTCACCCCATAAGTCAATGGGTTTTGGGCGTTCTGGTGGTCTTGGTCAGGACATTGCAGGTTGCAGCGATTGAAGGCGCCATACCAAGGTGTCATTTGGAGATGAAGCGCGAACTTGCTTTAGCGTCACTCACCTACATGATGCTGCTCTTTTTCAACATGAGCATGCTTGATGGTGTATTGGCTCCATTGGCCGTTTGAGCAAATCATTGTGCTTCCTGCCATGTATTCGTTTAGCATCCGCCTCGAGTCTCTTTAAGTTGCCGGTGCCCGCTGGTGAGAAGCACTGCGTAGGCTGTCCACGTAGGCTGTGGGAGCAATAGGCTGACCATATTACTATCAGTACATCACTGGGGACACCACAAAGCGATACTTACCCAACAACAAAAAACAAAACCGCTCGGGGACCACCAAAACATGAAAGACCTTAAAAGCTGATGGTCTAGTGCTATAGATGCCTAGCAATTCGAACGGGGTTGTGGGTACCTTGAACTCAATCTACCTATTTCAGGAGTAAACTGTCGGCAAATATTGAGATATTTAGCCCCTCGTATTCTTATCGTGTTTCTCAAAATGGTGGACCCCTATGTTGGAGGGCTTTAGCGTTGAAACAAACAAAATCCAGACTGCTTTGTATTTCCAAAACAAGCGATGTCGTTGTAAAGCAGTCGTCGGGGATCTCTTAGAGGCCCAAATAGTAAAGCAAGGGTAAGTGAGAGAGAGTAAGTATTTGTAAGTTGAGTGAGTGAGAGACTGGTTGAGATTCAGAGAGCGTCAGTTCAAAAAGTGAGAGAAAGTATGTGTACCAGGGAGTGCAAGAAAGTATGCGTAAGTCAGTGAGTGGACGTTGAGTCAGTGAGTGGACGTTGAGTCAGTGAGATTACGTAAGTGTAAAGTTAGTGAGTGCAAATTGAGTGCGAGACAGTAAGTTGTTTGATTTGAGCGAGTGAGAGGGAGTGGGGTGAAAGTCAGAGAGTGTAAGCCAAGTGAGTGTAAGCCAGTGAGTGTAAGAACGTATGCGTAAATTGGCGAGTGTAAGTCGACTGATTGAGAGTAAGTAAGTCAAACAAAGTAAGAGTAAATCGAGTGAGTCAGAGTATGTGTAAGTTGAGTGAGTGAGAGGGAGAGTGCTTGAAAAGCAGAGTAAGTTGAGCGAGAATGAGGAAGAAGGCGGAGGAGAGGAAGCGAGCGCGGATGACGCCATTTTAAAGTAAGAAGCCCACACAAGAATATTAAAAGAATGTGAGAATAAAACTCGGTTGCTTTCTGCTCCCCTGCTAACAGCTCAACTTTCAGTGGCTTAATACGGAAAACCCACTAGTTGGCAAAGAGTTCTTCAGTCCTAACATCCCTTGGCAAAATGCCCCAAAGGATTGCTTCTGAACAAAACTTGAGGAATATTCAGGGAACCAACCATTTGGCCGTGGGTCCTTGGGTGCCAAAAATGGCTTGCCCTGGAGAAAACGCTTCTTTGGAGAAGACCCCAGAAACTTCAATGGATCCACCTCCACACCCGCCTCACGGCTTCCAGAGCAAGGCTGCGGTCCCGGCGCAAATCTTCCGTGGCGTATTCTAAGGCAGCGCCACCTATGGGAATGATTCGGTGCCGCCGGTGTAACCCACACAATTCCCTGGTAGCATTACATGGTTTAACTGCGGGAGTGCTATGACATGGATTGACTGTTGGTACTGGTGGAGCTCAATCCGTGGTGGTATTTACGAAAAACATACCCTCAGTGAAACGTTGGAGTTGCCATGAATTTGTCGTGGGTTTGTTGAAACAACCAGCTTTCCGTTTGCCTTGCTAAGGAGGGGTTCTTTGGTTTTCTCCGAAAGCAAACAAAAGAGGACACTTGGCGGAAAGCCTGGGCTCGTGAGCGTCATTTGGGCTGGCTCAAAAACTCAGATGCCCAGTGGCCATGGGACAAAAAGGGCCTCCTTTTTTGGTTGGTCGAGTTTAAAGGGGAACCCTTCCCCAAGGAAAAGGAAAAAAGGGCGGAATCCACTGGGCTGGTAAAATCATGGGCCAAACCTCCGGGCGTACCTTTTCTTTGAGCCACTGCCCTTACGAAAACGGACCTTCCTTTTCTAGATCCAGCGGGAAGGTACAGCGGCACAGGTTTTGCGAGCAACCAAAGCCCAATCAGCCCTAGGAATCCGCTGTCGCATGGATCCTGCGAGACAGGGCGTGCACGGCAAGAGAATGAACCCACACCTCTATGGACACTTTTCCAGTGTGAAAGGCATTCATCTTTGAAGGCCTTTCTTCTTCAAAACAAAGGTCAAAGTGGCCGCAGGCAACTTGACCGTGTTCATTAAATTAGGAGAACGCATGAACATAAATATGCCCCCAAGCAAGGCCACTAGCTAATGTTACACCTCCTTTATTCATAGTCCCCTCTATTGTAGCAAACTGTGTTTTTTCCGAAATTCAGGATCTTTTGACTGTTTTGGGGTCCTCAATTGCAGCAATTGTATACAAATAACAAACTTTGTTGTTTACTCTCCTGATCTTGTCTGGGACTAAGCCTCCGAAGAAATATGGCCCAAACAAACGGGGCAAAGAAATCGAGCAAAAAAAACGAGCAAGCAAATCCGGGCAAACAGGATTCTTTGAAGTGGTCCCCAAACCATCAAATTTAAGATAACTTCTTTACACAAAAGTACGGGCAAACAGTCACACAAAGGGGGTGCCCACAAGGGGCCGTGAACCTCTTTAAATGTGCTTGTTTTGGGGTCCTCTTTAGTGTCTAACCTGTTTGGGGGTTGCTGCAAAAACGGTCCTTGGCAATACTCAAGTAGCATTGGCAATACCACAGTAAATACTGGGAATCTGAGAGTCAGTCTTGGCAATACTAAAGTAGAATTGGCAATACTAAAGTAAGTACTGGGAATCTGAGGGTCAGCCTTGGCAATACTAAAGCAGAATTGGCAATACTAAAGTAAGTACTGGGAATCTGAGGGTCAGCCTTGGCAATACTAAAGTAGAATTGGCAATACTAAAGTAAGTACTGTCCCTCCCAGATTTGCAGGATCTCGCTTAAAGAGTGTCCCGCTGATTGGTTCCACTCCTAGCGAGGGGGGGGTGGTGTAAAGAGGGTCCAACATTACAAAAAGCTCCGGGGCGATCGGCCCTTACTGCAGCCGCTCGACACTGGCACACCGCAGCAAGGACCACCTCGCGATCTGAGCGCAAGGTTGTGGACATCCGTGCCAGCAGATTCCCGTTCATCTGCCTGGGTGAATAGCGCCTCTGAAACAGACATGGACAACCAAATACCCTTTTGAGCTCCCTCCAAAATGAAAGTACCACATATAAAAAGTATATGTTTTAGGGGTCGACCACCGAAAAATGGCGGCGTTCCTTTTGGTTTCGCTTGAAACCAACCAGTAAGTACCCCTTTCAACCCAGATACCCGCCCCGTTTTGGGGCCATTCAGCAGAGCTGCAGGCATTGGATGCACCGGGCTCGGTCGCTCCCGGCGGCGTCCTCCGCGCGCAAGAGCAGCTCCTTTGTCGTCATAGGCTCTCGAAGTGCGGGGATCCGGGGAGCGTCGCGCCTGTGCCTTGTGCTGAGCAAACCAGGTGTGCTCTTGGCAGTGTTGCGGCCCACATGAGTTGCACTGCACCAAAATGATCTATCCCAAGATGTCCAAATCTGGCTATGACAGCTATGTTGTCAAATGCTGCGATAAAGACTTGCCGCCTCGAATGTGAGACGTGCCTTTGCATTGATGACATAATCATTCGGCCCTCGACCCTGGATTGTTTCTCTGGTCCTTTTCAAGGAGTCCGAAGGGGTCCGCTGATTTTCATCCTGGCCCAATATTGGCAGCGTCGCAAAGCTAAATGATGGGGACTGATGCCATCACAAATAACACCTTGGCCTACCGCTCACCTGTCGTCTCCAGAGTTTACCCGTGAGCTGAGAATGGATTGGAGAGAGAGATATGGATAAGCGGTAAGACTTGGAAAGGCAGGGGACGGGTGTTCGCTCTCCGTTTCCTGAGTCTTGGACGAGAGGGCGGGTAGTAGTGACCAGAGGATGGATTGTCTCTATGCATCCCGTTCCACCGCTGGCCCATTTCTTCATGCTTCCTATCTAGTCAAGAATACCAACATCCCCAACCAGGAAATCAGGGGACCCCAGCAAACGACCTTCATGTGCGCGCTTGTTTGACCAACCCCCCCCACCTTCCCCCCTTTCCAGATCTATCTTCACTCCACCCGTCGAACGGCGCGCCGCAAAAAAGCTTCTGCCTGGTTCTTCTCGAAGATGGCGGCTTTCTCCAAGCAGTCCGAGCCTCCCCGTCAAACGTTTTGCCGGCCGCGGAGGCAGCGGTTTGCCCCGATGGCGGGGTCAAATCGGCCAAAGGCCAAAGGAGGTCAAACTATGAGGTGTGAGGTGTGGGCGTGGTGCTTGAAGGATACCCTTGGGTGGGTTTGAAGGGCAACAGGGCAAATCGACGCTGTTTTGGGGGCCCCTAAAACAAAATACGCACGCCCAAGTATGGGGCTGTCGCTCGCGGCCAATTTTTACATGCGCCAATTCGAACGGAAACTCCAGGGGATGGCTGGGGCTTTTTGGCTTTTACGCCAGAGAGGCAACACCTGTAAGGCACCCCCCCCAACCCCATCTGGTGACAGACATGGACTGTCTTCGTTGTGTCTGCATCTCACTCCTGGTCATTGTCTTGGCAAAGCAACTCAAAGATCTTCAACAAGGACACAAATGACAAAACCAGCTGCCGCGGCAGTGCCATTTAAGCATCCTCCGGCGCAGCTACCCAGTTTCGTCAGGGGCCTCTTGTCCATTGGCCGTGCAGGTTGCTTGACAGCATTGCATGTTGCTGACATGACGCTGCCACATGTGCGATGCGCATGAACTGGCAAACCCTTTGCCAATGTGCATCCATATGGCTGTGTCTTCTCTTTGAGGGTACCCCTTGTTTGGTTCTTGTTGAGGAAACTAAAAGGAAAACCATCGTATTTTGTCGTGAAGGTTTTGCAAGCAACAAGCTGAGATCCCAACGAATCGATTGGATCTTGGCCGAATCTTCCTTCTCCGCAGCCTGGCTCACATCGCAGCTTCAAGCGACTCGGCAACCTCGTGCTAACTAACATGGAAGCTGACATGAGGATCTTGGAAGACAAATCACTTCCCCCCCCCCCCAAAAAAAAAAGCAACCAACTGACAATTAGTATTCTTCCTGACTCCAAATCTCCCAACACTGATATAAATTTAGAATTGGCCAATACTGAACCGATTCTAAACGAGCAAACTTCCGGCCCAAGTCCAGTCTTATTTGAGGACATTGTAGAACCAACACTAAACCAACACTAAACCAACACTCAACCAACAAAATTGGCATAGAGTTTTGTTGATTGAGCTCCATACTGCAATCGAACCATGTTTGAGCCCGGATACCACAGAGGAACCTAATATGATCTTCGGCTCCGAAGGGAATATCTCTATTGAGGAGGGGGGAGGCTATTTTTTTAATTCCAAAGGGAAATGATTCCACTTGAAAAAACCGGTCCTCCGAAATTCAATCCAATCAGGGATCCTTACATTATACACCTGAAGATTGTCTTGTAAATGGTGGTTTCCCTTTCTTTTGGTGTTGAAAAAGCAACATGTTTCAATTGGTTGCAACATGGTTTTCTTTTAAGTAGCCCTGCAAATGGTCATGTTACACTGGGACCCGCGAATCGCTGCCCTTGGGATCGGAGACCGAACCGCTCCCGGCCTCCGCGACTTGCAGGTCGCTCTCTGCGCTGGAGATCCCTTTCAGAAGGTTGTCCTCGACGCGAACGAACGACGTGGATGGTTGCGAGTTCAATTTCGCACCACCAAAGAAAGCCTGGAATGACTGGGATTCTTCATGCAAATGCCAACAAACTGTGGCTTTTAATTAATGGTTTCTCAGGTGGTCCGGGATTTTGTTCATCCACAGTAGGGGGGACTGTGCTATCTTTAACCCAACTGAAGCATAAGGGTATTTGCGGAATGGGAGGTGAGATGGACCCCAATGGAAACTGTGCGACGGCAGGATTATCCAGCATGACACACAAAGCATAATACAGTACCTACCTGCTACTCCCTTTGTTGTCGCTTTTGATCATTTTTCGGGAAAATGATCATTTTGGCACCAAGGTGTTGAAATTTCAACACTGGTGTTATAAAAGCCGTTCGTGGGAATTGGACGTGTAAAAGCGCTCACTTAAAGTAGCTTGAACAGTTGGTCGCCAAGTTTGCCGCTCTCAGCCGCCATGATGTGCCACCCAATGCGATGTCGAGAGTTTGATAGCATCCCACAAAGGTGACAACCTAGACAGTGGTAAGCAATCCCGAAATTCCACCAGCTCAGCCTATATAGAGACAAATTAACACGTTGCAGCTCATGACCCTTTGGTCGCTTGCCTAAGCCTATCGCGCATGGTGGTGCATCACCATCCTACAGGGAGACGCCTGGGCGCGCCTGGCTTCATTATACTTGCCACCTGCCAACTGAGCCTCAATGCGTTGCATGCATGTGCTTAACTGGAACTGCTTTCGAACGCCGGCAGCCACACGTGTCTCAAGCGCACGGCATTTGCGCTGGTCATTTGCGCGGCCCCGGATCGATTGAGGACATGTCTGGGGGGTTCGACCTTGCGGGGGTGGCAGAAGAATGGGACAACACTCCCGACATTCGTGAAAGAATCCGAAGGCACAAATGCTTCGTCCTCATGCGAAAAGTGGAGAATGGTCCTTTGGAGGTGGGCTTTGTCCAGAAGACGGTCCTGAACCTTAAGTCAAACGCGCAGGTCCTGGCCCCTGCATTGAGTGTCATGAGGGAACACCACATGAAGGTGCCGGGAATCGATGCTGTCCTTGAGCAAGTTCAGCAATTGTTTGAGTCTAATGGGGTGGCAGAAGACAATGTGGAGCAGGTGTACAAGGAAGCCTGGGCTGTACGGCGATTGATCACTTTCGCCAAGTCGTTGACTTACAAGAAAGTTCTGCCTCAGGAGAGCTTTCTATAAAGTGGGTTTGGTTTCGTTGGTTTTTTCCCGCGCAAGTGGTTTGGGTGTAGGTCCTGAACTTGTCACCTCCAGGTGTTAATTGTGTTAATTCAGCTTTGTGCATCAAATAACACAAGTAACCCTCACATTAAGTGTCCCCATGCACTGACCATGCCCAACCGGCTTCTCTTTTTCCCGCAGGATCCAACGCTGCAAATGCTGCTTTGCTGCCTGGGCCACATCGAGCAGGCACGTTTGAGGTTGGCTCCCTCACCTCTTTTTTTTGGCAAGGGTTTGTGATTTTCCTGGAGCAATCCAAGTGCATGTTGTGCACGAGAGTGTCTATAAAGACCCATATACACGACTGGCCTTTCAAACCATAAACAAATGCATGCAGTAAAAAAATATGTTTTGAGCCTGGCAAACCCCTACTTCAACTTGTCGGGAGGCTGCGCCAGAAACACTGCCCTTGGATATTGACACAGCCGAGCTAGAGTCGCAGGAGGTGAACCCAAAATCGGTCGAGGACCCGGAAGCGATCAAGAAAAGAAAAGCCTTTTGGGCCCGATTCGAAACTGGCAGAAGGTTTGCAGCGGGGACCAGGGTTTCGTCTGGCCCACCCCCCATTGAGGATCAACCGCTTGACCTTGCGGACCCCACCCCGCCTTATGAAAAACCAGAAGAAGCCCTGGCTCATGATCAACAAGAAGAAGAAGCAGCCCCAACTCATGATGAACAGGAAGAAGCCCCATCTCATGATGGAGATGCAAAAGCCCCGGCTCACGACAAACAGGAAGAAGCCCCTCATGATGATCCAAAAGACGGAGAAACCCCGGCTCGTTGTGATGCTCAAGAAGACGCGCTGGCTCGTGAAGCAGCCCTTGAACAACCAGATGCTGTGGAGGAGCCCCGCCCCTTCGAAGAATCTGCCCCTGATGGTGGGTTGGTCCTGGGGGAGATCTTTGGGGAGAGTGCGGATCGTGACAAGCCAAATCAGGTGCCTCCTGGCACTGGTGAGGACGATGATGTCCTGGAAGTCGAAGTCACCAAGCCTGAGTCGCTCACTACTGCGCAGCTGCAACAGCTATTACTTCGGAGGGCGCAGCACTTGCAGCGCCCTGGAGAAGGAAAGTAATGTTGCTTAAATTCTCTTCACCTTGATGGGGGGAGGGATTAAGTATAACACTTGGGCTTTGGGGATCGAATCATGTTGGGTGGCGGGGGCATCACAACTTCAGGCGGCTCAGTTCGCAGCTTCCATGCTCAACATCTTCATTGGCTCTTGCCAGCGATGAGCAGCCTTCGTGTGCACTGACAAAACATATCCATCAGTTGTCAGCGCAAAGTTGAAATTGCAAAATGGGCTCATATAAGGTTGCAATTGAGGTGCACCTTGAGGTCACCAAATGTTTCGCTTGTTTGATCGACATGCTGGGTGCTAACGGAATACCAACTGAGTAGAGATGTATATGTGGACTCGAAACAAACGCTCTACCCTTTCCTCTCGACCCCTCTCCTTCTTGCGCAGGTATCTATGTTGATGAGAGCCAGCCCTACGCCATGGACAATGCCGAGACCCAGCCGGTTGACCCGGCCCTTCTGGCCACAGCGGTGTCTACACTGAAAGTGATCGACAGCGAGAAAGCCAACTTGCTGACAGAGCAGGACTGCTGAGTGGTGTGTATAAAATTTGAATCAGTGGTCGATGCACTTTCTGCAGTTGAAACATCGATCCATATATAAGCTATATACATTTAGAAGCAACACAACTTCCTTTTCTCAACGCATGAAGGAACTCGATCGATCTGCGCGGGACCCTTTATGGGAAACTATATACAGAAGTCTATGAGGTTTTAACTCCTGAAACCCACCCAAAGGCCGACGTGTGTGAGATGAATGGAGTTGGGATCGAGATCATGGCACGCCCCAAACAGATTAAAACGTTAACCAACGCGCTGCATGGTCCCTGCAGTCCGGGAAGAAATGTTTTCCGGAGATTGAGTCCTTGGGCTACATCACCAGGCGGGACCAGTTTGCCTTAAGGGACAACCTGGTGGCGGCAAGAAAGGAACAGTTGGAGAACAGCAAGCTCAACAAAGCACAGCTGCAGCAGGAGAAGCTCGCCAAGAAATCCACACGGTCTTCGCGAAAGCAGAACCTGGCAAAGCTGGCAAGGGACCTCGAGGAACAACCAACAGCAAAGTTGCCAGAAAATGAGGAGCCACAGAAAGACAAAGAGGGGCAACTTGAAGTGTATGAGCAGGACGAACCGATGGGCCTCCCTCCACAGCTGGACAAGCGCGACAAGGAGCACCTGGAGGCGCAGGCTGGTGAGCTCGCTCCACACAACAGCAACAAGCAGGTTCAGTTGCAGCAAGCAGCAGCTGGAACACAAGCGCGCGTGCCCGGTGAAGAAAAACAAAAGAACCAACATCAAAAGCGCAGCAGCCAAGAAGCACCGCTGAGCACACCGCGACCCGGCAAGACCAGCAAGACCAACAAGAAGCAGCAGCAGAAAGTGCAAGAGGAGAAGCCGCAAGCGAGCATGCCAGAGGGAGAGCAGCAACAGCAGCATCAAGAGCCTGTGAACAAAGAACAGCAGACTGGCGCCCAGGAGGAAACGGTCGCTGATAAGCAAGTTCCAGCCCAGGCTGATGAGAAAGAGCAGCAACCAAAACCAGAAGAGACGACAAAAACAGAAGCAAAGGCAAAGGCAAAAGCAAAAGCAAAAGGAGCACGTGGGAAGCCTGATGCTCAATCGCAAGAACTGGCGGGCAGCAGCGCTCCGGCTCAGCCCCCTTCCAAAGGAAGGAAGCGGAAAGGCCCAGCGCCTACAGCAGGTGAGACAGACCAGTCAGCTGAGGCCCAGGCGGACAAGGCGGATGGTGGCCAGGCCGATGGGAAGGTGCCTGGCAAACGCGTTCGCGCCCCCCGTGCGCCCATCGTGGCAATTGATGTACATGAACACCGAGTCACCACCCAAGAGGAAGCAAAAGCCCACTTGCTGGACATCATGAAAAGCTGCGCTGCCAAAGGGGGCCCTCACCAAGATGTGGGAGCGCAGTTTCCAACCAATGCTCCCTGCCGGCTTTCGATCTACTGGAAAAGTTCCAGTGTTGGGTTGAAGATCCGCGTAGTTGAAGAAGAGGGTGCCCCTTGGAAGTGGACTCAGCCCTACTACTTGTCGATGGCTGCTGGCTGCATGTGCGCCAAGATCTACTGCGCCAAGCAAGTGGTTCCTCGATCGATTCCATTATACCTCAACATGGTTGCTTTTTCAGTTTCCTGGCTAACAAAACACCCAAACAAGTTGCAGTGGTGCAATGTTGGCCCTGGGTGGGTGGTTCAATCGACCTTGAGCCAGACAAACAAAACACGTCGCTTGACCTCAGGGCCTCACCTTCAACTTCTACCACGGGCAAGAGTCCGAGCAGCGGGAGACTAAACTGTGCCTGGTTCGAATGATTCAGGCCTTGCGCGAGGCACATGAGGAGATTTTCCCCACCAGCGGGGAGTAGTTTACGCGTTTCACATCCTTTTGTTGCTGACCTGGCCTGCAACTTTCTTGGGTCCCAACAGCCACCGGGGTATGATCCATTTGCAGCACATTGAGTTGAAACCCGCCGATCAACAAATCTTGCTGCAGATTGGTTGCCAAGGGGTCTGTCTAGCATTTCTGATGGCCAAAGTTGGATGTACATTTCTGAATGGTGACTGAAAACGAACCAGGGTTAGAACAATTGGCAGGCGCTTGGGGGAGTCAAACCAATTTAGGCTACGAATGCACACACTGGGCGATGCCCGTGCACGGCTTTTGCCACTGTGTCTCTGGGGTGTGGCAAAGCTTGCATCTCCATCGTGCTTGCTGCGCAGACTTGGCCATGAGACAAAAAAGGCTTTGGGGAGCCAGCGTGATGAACATGGGCGCACGTAAAGCAACACTTTGTGGGAACAGTGGACTTAAGCATGTCATGATTGCCGCATGGTTGGTTGACCATCCAGCCCCACCCCCAGGATGGACCCTAGCCCCACAGCCTGATGCTCCCACTGGCCAGGTGTCCGCGATGTCCTCGCGGGCTTGCGCTACAAATCCGCAGGGGGTGGGTGGCTTCACAAAGTGTCCCTGACACGCTTGCTGAGTTTTGCATGCGGCGCCAAGAGGTCACAAACAAGCAGTGGTTTCTGAAAGACATGATGGACTCAATCTACAAATGGCAAGTGAATAGATTCGCGCAATTTGTGCTTGGCCTGTGCGCTTGATTGACTATATGCGTGTTGAGCTGGACAGACTGCAGTTTTGGGGGCTGAGAGACCGGCAGCTGCAGAAGAAGGGGGGTGAAATCTCGACCCAGCAATCCCGCTATTGGAGCCCAGTATGAAACAAGCGTCAGTGCTGTATCATTTTCCTGATTTGCAAATGCTGCGCAAGTGATCCTGTGAACAGCTGCCATGGCCCGCTACTGCTTGGGTGATTTGATATGGCGCTTGCGCCAGTTGGGGGCACCCAAGGCGCGCTGCAGTCACGCTTTACATGGTGCCAGTAACACAAAAAATCAAAACGTGGCGCAGACCTTCATACTTTGCGTGGTGCTGGTCCACTTTACCAACATGGGGATGTTGAACGAGGCCTCTCGGACATGCTTCTGAGTGTTCCTTGAAATTCCACAAATGTTCTCACACTGGGAAATTGCATCTTTGAACATATATATATGGGTCGAAGCGCCAAAAGCTTTTCTTGTGTGCTCAGGAACTGCAGTACTGCGAATTCTTTGCAGGAGCTGCTGAATGCTTCCGAGCTGTCCAAAACGCCCGTATCAATTCATGCGCAGTGGATATCAAGTACATGCAGCCGGAAGACTACAAGCAGTGGAACAGCTTTGACCTGCTATCCCCAGCAGGACTCGCGTGCGATCCTTACACAAATGAGAGCCAAAGAGAGGTGTGAATGATTGAAAGGAAACTACTGCACGTGACCTGCCTCTTTTTACGCGGTTTGGTTTATACTCCCCCCGCCATCCCCTTGATCCAGACTCCAAGCTTTTTTCTTGCTACAAAAGGATGAGGGTTTGGGTTGATGCATGAGTGCCATGAGCACACCTGCCTTTCAACAATTGCCAAGAGGCCCTGAATTTGACTTTGTGTTGCTCACACCCAAAAAAGGGTCCACCCTGCTAGCGGGGGTGGACCTTTTTCACTGCCACAACGTTGCACATTGCATAAAAGGGCTGAAAGACTCAAACTCTCGCTTATTCTTATCTCACATCCCCTCAAAACTTTACCTCCCAGATTTGGGGCGTGAGCGTACCTGTGTGGGTTGAGCTTAGGCTGGGAATCTGGCTGCTACTTCAGTGCCGGGAGAATGCCTTCTTTGCGGTCTACGCAGTGACTTGTAGTTCATGGGTGACAATCAATCGTGGTACGAGCCAACGGAGCCTGCTATGTCCGGAAGGATTTGCGGAGGGCCTCAACTACATCAAACAAGCAAATGCGCTTACTTCTCGGAAGCTTGCCCTTGCTTGATGATGAGACTTTCTGGTTTTCTTTTCACGGGTGCCCTCCAACAACAGGAGCAATGGTTTTGCGAGGCAACATGATCACAGTCCCACATGGTACCATAGTTGCTTGTGTGCACGTGAAACTCAGGTGTGTACTATTGATCATGTTGACGATAGCCCGAGGAGGCTCGTATATGGTGGAGCAACCGGGAAGCAGCCTTCTGAGACACTACAATCGGTTCCACACCCTGACCCGGACAACCCAGGCTGCTTGAATGTTTTTCATGCGTGATTGTTCCTTGAAACCTGCCGGCAGCCACTTCCCTAGGTTTTCTCCACATCATGGTGGATGATGCATTATGGAAGCCAAACTCCAAAGCGGTCCAAGGGCTATAGCAACAATCGATTCATTGGACGGTTGAATGCTGGCCGCCTACAGAGATCTAAAGCACGCTCCGTCATTAAAACGAGCAAGGTCTACTATGACCGCCAAGGAAGAAAAAGATTCTGTGGAACACGCTTGCTTAAGCAAACTGAGCGGGGGTCTCAGAAGTTGAGGCTCATATCCATGCCCACGCAGTTGCAGTTGTTTTGTTTTAGAATTTGAGGCATGTGTACATGCAAATCTACAATAATGTTTTTTGTGCTCATGACATCCATGCCTATACAGGCAACAAACTGTGAGTTGAAAGCTGCTCCAAACGTCCCCCTTTTACAAATTATTGAGTCCTTGCATGATGCCCACTTTCCTTTGTCCTCCACGTTGTCTCCTCGCCTGCGCCCAGGCACTATCCCACAGCCTTCGGGTGGAAAATCGTCAGGATGATGCCGGCCTTGGTGAGGGAGGGAGAGGGCAAACCCCAAGGTCCCTGTGCAAACTTTGACGCCCTGGCATTTGTGCAGGGGATGGAACTTGATGATTGGGAAGAGACGGGTCTCCGCAATGTGTGCCATTACTTGAGGGGCGGCACAAGCCTTGTTTGTCCGGATGACTGGAAGAAAGTCATCCCCGATGTTTTGTAGGTCAATATATGATCAAGGTTGAAGCCAAAAGCCATGCAGGATTATAGCTGTTCATAGCCATGCGTGTGTCAGTCATATAGTGGATGTGAATTCCAAGCCTGATCATCTGACTTCGTGCGCAAGCGACAGATGTACACACGCTTGATGCATGCAATTTAGATCGAAGGATCCTTTGCAGCGTTGGGCAAGGGTGGTCCCGTGAAAAAAATTGCAATGCAAGATGTTGCCCATCACTTTTGGCACGCAGCTGAAGGAATCAGGTGTTTAGTTGGCGACCGCTGCAAAGTTGAAATGGTTTTCAATCAAACGAGGGAAATTAGGGCTGGGAACTGGACGCTGTTAGCGTTTTCCCCAAAAGGGCCTCGCATTCATCACATCTTGTGGTGTTTTTTTCCGGAACCGACCCCCGCCTACAATCACCGGTTTCTGCATTACGTTATTTTTACGTAATCGCACTAGAAGGTACGTAATGTTTACGTAATCTGGGGTCCCATATTTGGCGGTATGGGTATTATTTATTTCAACTCCAATACTAAGCTTTGTAGTGGTGTTGAAACACCCGTTTCCAAACCGTTCACGAGGCGTTCAAAAGGCGTTCAAAAGCCGTTCATAAACCGTTCGCCTTTACGTAAAAATTACGTAATTTCTAGATGCCCTCCCACCTACACACAGAGATTACTTTGGCAAGCTTCATAGTATTTTAGAACATTGCCTTTGGGAAGCTAGACTTGTCGCGCTCGGGTCTGTGGCTTTATAGACGCTATAGGGATCCTCTGAATTGGCTTAGATGGCCGGTGGTTGCTGGCGTGTGGGGACCGGAGCAATTGAAAAACAAATGTGATTGGCCGCTGCAAGATGTCATCCACATTTTGCATGGCGCTTACTGGTCGTTGTTCTTGAGTTGCACTGCCTGAGTGCCGCACAGGGGCGTTGCTGTTCAAGGTCAGGAGCTCTCGCTTGCGCCTGCGGCTTTTGGGATCATGGCAGACTGTGCACCTGAACCTGCCCGCATGCAAAGCAAGCAGTGGAGTACCTCCGACCTAATGCGGGGTGCTGGGGCATGTGCGGAAATCGCGGGAATCGACCTGAACAAGCTATCCCGGGAAGAGTTGGTGAACATGTTGAAGGACGTTCAGGTTCTTGTTGGGCACGCAAACAGTGAGTGAGAAGGTTGAGCCTTGCCCCACCAGGAAACCGAACAAGCCATTTCGATGGTGCCTGTCAAGCCGGAGCCGGTCCGTTTCTCAAAGCCACAGAGATGAATATCTTGAACTCTTCAAACAGATGTCCCTTCGTGCTGGTCATTTGGTCTGCATGTGGCCCCAAGGCCAGTGGGAATGAAGATGATGAAACCCAACCCGCTGCACCCTGGCTGCCTTTCTGTCAGAGTGTCACTTTGTGTTTTAAAGGCATGTTCTCAACAACTCTTCCTGTATAGCAAGGACACTTCAGAGATTGCAGCCCTCAGCTTTGACGATACCAGCGATAACGATGATCCCAATTGCGCAGTCTCTAATACCTACTTTGTTGCTGATGCATCTGAAACCGACGGAGATTCAGATGAGAACCCGATGGAAGACCTTCAACTGGGGCTTCAACTGAGTATGAACTTATCGGAGCCTTTGTTTATTCAATAGTCATTCATGCATATGCTGGTTTTGCATCTCTGACGCTGCATGTTGTATATGATCTTTATAAGGACCACCCTTCCTCGCCCATTCCCGCGAGCCTGCCTGCCGAGACTCAGAAGCCTGCCGGTGCTTCAAAGAACGGGCAGTCATCCCAGCAGCCAACATCAGCTCCAACGCAAGACCAGTTGTTGCAACAACTGCAAATTGCCATGGGCAGAATTGCTCAACTGGAGCAGCAACTTGTTACGCAAAGCCCCGCTTCGGATCCCTCTTCGTGCGCGACGCCGCAAGACAAAATCCGTGCTAACAACAGCCCTGCCCTTTCAGCTCCCAAGACCAGGCGTCCGGACGCTCTTACCCCGGTTGGGAAAGACAATCCTGCCAACACGCCTGACGATGACACGACCCCCATCGTTGTTCCTGGTGGACAACCTGCAGCCCGGCGCTATGTTGTGACCTTTTGGAAACTGCATGAGGCATTGCCACATTATGAATAGGCTGAATCCTTTTGCGATTAACGCGCTTCTGAGGTAGTTGGTCGAGACGCGTTACGCATGCGGCTTCGACGCATGTGCGAGCGCAAAAAGAGTGGGAAGTTGCACGTCAAAGAGTCCATCTTAGAAGATTTCAAAGCAGGTGGGGAACGTAGAGAACTCCTGGAGATAGCTCTCTTGGAGGCGCTGCGCGATGTGGGCGTGGACAGGGCTGCTCACAAGCAGGTCAAACAGACCTTCAACGCAAAGGTTGAGCTTGTGAAAGAACGCTTCCAAGAACGCGAGAAAGAAATCACAGGCCAGTGGCTCACACCTGAGAGGATGCGGTCTCAGTTATGCTACAACGAGCGCCCTGGACTAAAGTTTCATATGTATATAGTTTCATGTGTTTGCCTGCCTTGAAACTCACACCATTACCTTGACGGGATTTGCCCAGGGCGACCATCAAGCAGGTTGTGGCTTACTGCTCGAAATTCCCGGCTGTGTTGACAAGGCGCGGCCTTAAATTGAACTATTTGATTTGGCAGGGGCATCAAAATCGACAGGAGCTGGAAATACAATTCCGGTATCATGGAATACTTCGTCGAGACCGACACAACCACAAAACTCAAACAACGGCACTTGGAACGGTGGCGCCAGACCAGCACTCAAGTGCCTAGGACGCAAACACAGCTAGCGCGTGTGAAAAGCCCCGACCTTCCCCTCGGTTTGGTTAAAGTTCCACACCTTTGGACACCTCAACCGTTGTAAATCCCGACCGTACATCTATAGATATACATCAACCCTCACGTTGTTTTTGTCCTTGGGCCCCATACTCCTCACCTGCAGCAACCTGAGGATGTGGCCAAGGACAAGATGGAGAGCATGACCGCAGCCGTAGAGGATGAAGACTTCCTCAAGCAGGACCCGGCCTTGGTGCCGGCTGAAGTGGAAGCGGATTCTACCAACACGCAGGTGGAAGGGTCGAAGGCCTGCTCGAATGCTCTATGGGGTCGATTCACCTACACACGTTCACAAGTGTGTGGTTGCATTGGAACCCCTGCTGTTGGCAGGTTGGGGAAGACATTTCAAAGCTCATGGAGGCGACACACCAAAAGATATCGCAGATCTACAAAATGGTGGGCCAGCTGGAGCACCCATACAACCCCAAACCAAATGACCGACACAAACTGCTCACGCCTAAGACTGGTCCTGTATGCCGACCATTGCTGAGTTGAGTTTAAAACTGGATATGCAAATGGTCTGCAAAGCTTTTCTTTTTTGATAAGCATCGAGGAACCGCCTGATCATTGGCTCGTGGCTGAGGCTGGGGACGGAATTGGAAAGCATTGCAAAGCAACTCGAGAACGAATACGAAGAGATGGCCAAGCTCACCACGCTTAAAGAGACTGGCATGGTTGATGACTCATCAAAGCTTCTTGGTTCAATCGGCGCAGTTTGCATATACTTTTAAGTAAGTCGAGATTGGAACCCTCTTTGATCGAAATGCAAAGCAAAGTGATCTTGCAGTATAGTGTTTGTCAAGGGTTGCTTGCATGGGTTTACGGCGCCTTCTTTTCCATCAAGTTTTGTGCTCATGCATGCTTTTCCTTCCTCTGGAACCATGGACTGACGCATCAACGGCATGAGCGCCGACGATGAACCGGATGAATGGCTAAAAGAGCTGCTCGCCTACAACCGATCAGTGCCCTAGCTAAACTTCATAAGTTTTGCTTGCAGCCTTGCAATGCAAATTCAACTTGACACGAGAACCATGTGAATTCCCGGTTTCTGGATTAGGCCTCGGCCACGTCGCGTGTGAAGACAGACTCGGCCACCTCGACTGCTGCTCGCCTCATGTGATCTTGTTACACGCGACTGTTGCGTACTTCTTGTTTTTTAACATTGAAACCCTCAGTGAAGCTGCTTGACCCGACCGAGGCTTCGTGCGAGCCGACCTCGAAAACGGTGGTAACTACATCCACCAGGCAATGGAAACATTGGGCACATTGTCTACGGAACGAGGTGCTTCAACAGCCTCGGACTGTTGAGTGTTTTGAAAAGATTGCGTTAGACCCGGCCATTGATTTCAGCCTTCCTCCCCGGAACTCTTTACCTGGTGCTGTGCTGAAACATGTTTTTCAAACGGTGGATGCAATTTGCGAAAGGGAGTGGCCTCTGATTTACAAAGTGGGCTACACACATGATGCTGTGTGGCGATTTCGAAACAACTTGTATGGATATAGCCATGACCGCTTCCACCAGTGGGACCGTATGAGAGTTCTGTATGCTGCCCCCGAAACAATTTCACCAGCCTATGTCGAAGCTGCTCTCATACAGAGACACAAAGGTTGCCTGGATCAAATTACGGGTGCATTCGTTTGTGTTATTGCCTGAAGTGCATGCTGTAAACAATGTTCCAAAAAAGGTAAGTTTTGTCTTGCTCCCAGGTTGCCGTGGGTGCAAGAACATCAGAGATGGCGGAGAATCCGTGCAAGAGTCAGAATCTGGACCCTTCCTTGTCTACTGTGTCTTTAGGTCACTGAAGCGCCCGCCAGATGCAAGGGGCTATCCGCCTAGCACCGACTCAGCTTATCGCAAAAAAAAAAGGTCGACACAAAATAGCAGCATATTCTAACTCTTTTACATCCAAGGTTGCAAAGTAGTTTCGACGCAATCCGTACGAAGATCCAGAAACCGTGACTTGTTTGCAAAGGAGACATTCATTGAACGAAGTTACTAATGAGTCAAATGGCATCTTCGGCGGTGCCAAGAACCATAAGGTGCTCGGAGCTCTGCGGCAAGGTTGCCAAACACAAGTGGCCAACTCAGAAAAAAACAAGAAAATCATTTGCGATGGTGATGCTTGCATGGTTGTTTTAATGAATCAAAAAGGGGTCGGCCCAGGCTGTTCATGAAGGACATCAATCAGACCCGCAAGAAGGCCGGCGGCGACACTGCTGAGGACGCGGCTGCTGAGAACAAGAAGGCCAGAAAGGCGCCTGAGGAAAGCAGCGCGGGTGACGCTCAAAGTGTCCCATCCAAGAAGCGGGCCAGGAAAAAGGCCTGCTAGTCTTGCCCCACATTGGTGGGTCATTTTGAACAACTCTGGAGGGATGTTGCTTTGCCTATATAGGGGTGTGCCCGAGAGTTCAAAATCCCAATGGCCAAACAGCCAACCACGAACGATCAAGATCACGATTTCCTCACGGAATTGTCCCTATATGGTTTTGGCACACCTGCAAATTGCAAAGCTACACTTGCTTCCTCAATCCTGCGCGTGTGAATGCACACGCTCTCTTGGGGGCATGGTGCCGTGAACGCGGCATTGCGTTAATCACTTCTGCGGGGAAGCCTGCTTCTGCTTTGGGGACCAGCTGAGAAACAACCGATTGCAGCTCTTGGTTTTGAACGGCAATATGTGCATGTGGTGCAAACAAAATTGGGACGATGCCAGGCCCTTCCTGGACAGCCAAGAAGCTGGCCCGCGACGTTGGCAAGGGAGCACCATGGCTGCATCGCTACAGTAGCTGGCCGGTGTGGTGTGTTTGCATGAGTACTTGTTTAACCCAACCCCAATGTCAAGAATAGGAACTACACAGCTTTATAATACAATTGTTACCCTGCCAAATTATTCCCCTCATGTGGCCCATCATTTTGTTCCTATCAGGATGCCTGTACGAGTGCATTAGCAACAGCGAGGGCGGTCATGCGCGATTGCCGAGACCAAGGGGGTGGTGCCATGTTTGACTGTCCCGTTCTTCGAAGGTTAGAAGTGGCCAAGGACAAGAAATCAGTTGCTTGTGGAGCATGGCATGCGCTTTTCAGAAACGAATACTTTTGAACACTTTCAGGAAACGTTGGGGTATGTTAATTGGTGTAGCGTTGAGCAACATATGATCGACTAGAGTAAGGAAGAAACCGCCCACCGAGTGTTTCGCAAACATGGATTGAGCTTGAACGTGAAGATTACGCATGTGAATGTGGGTGCAGCGGAGAAGTTTCCCATGCTCCTGCCATCCGACTTCCTTCAGGTCATTGACAAAAGAAACAAGTGGGACGTACTTTGCGGTAAGCCCACGCTGGAAGCTGCTTGCCAGTCCTTTTCTGTTTTCTGGTCAAAGTATGAGGTTCTCTACCCAAACTTCACCTTTTTTGATGTTGCACGAGAAGGGGACATACCATATGATCGGGTTTGCCCTATCTACGTCCATGGGGATGAGGGGACACACTACAAGCGGTCAGGGATCATGATCCTGCAGTGGCAAGGGGCTCTAGGTGCAGGAACATCCCGCAACGTGAATGCCAACACCAGGGATGCTCAGGGCGTCAACTCACTGGGAAACACGTTGAAGACTCGCCTCCTCGTGGGCGCAATGCCAAAAGCAGCTCAAAACCAATTTCAGACCTTACTATGTGTATAGTTTTTGAAGCCCTTCTTACATTGCGTGTCCTCCAAACCCTCCCCATGTCGCTTCAGGTGATGTACCAATCCGATCCGGATGTCCTGGAAGGCATGTTTGAGTTCCTAGCGGAAAACCTCATGGAGCTTTCCACTACAGGCATGGTTCTCAAGGACGGCAGTCGTTTCTGGCTGGTCCCTATAGGGGTGAAGGGTGATTGGCCGTTTCTGGTAACTTGGCTCTCTACTATAGCAACCCAACTTATTTCCCAAGTTCATGTGTGTAGGGGCTCAAAATGTAGTTCTGAAGAAAGTGTTTCATGTGAAATATGTGGCCCCCTTCCTCAAGACTAAGGCCACAGCTGGTCGGCTATCAAGAACATTCCGAAATGGTCCGAAGGCAGCATCATCAAAAACATCTGGGGTTGGGGTCTGCCACCTTTGCCGGGCTGGACAGCCGGGTCTCGATTTTGAAGATATGCATTTCGCCTGAAACGTGGCAAATATACTGCTTGACAGTGGTAACATTTTTTGAGCCCATGACAGTTTCATCACTACATTTCTTTCACGCACTGGCCAAGGTTGAAGTATTCGGGTGGCATTATGTTTGTTTGCAAGCTGATCAAATTGGAATACTTTGCCATTTATCCCCGTTGTTTTGTGCTCTTTACGCGCAAAGGTCTGCCTACCCGCCGTTCATGGAGACCCTTGACGAGCAAGACCCGTGGCACGACAAACCCTGCTGGCTGCGCGTTCTGCCGTACAACCGTGACAGCCCGGCATCCTACTTCAAACCAGATGTCTGGCACACCGTGAACCTCGGGGTGGGACGGTCATGGGTTGCCAATTGCATAGTGCTACTTGTTCGTCTTTTGGGGGAGTTTCAGGAGTTGAACATCGAGCAAGCGATGGCTTCCCTGTCAGGATCATATGTGGCTTTCTGTGCAGGCTCCGAACCTCGTTTGAACGCAGTTCGAGTAACACGTTGTTCTGCTTTTTGCTTGCCCATCCTTGCGCTTAATTGTAATTGCCTTGGGAGGGGCTCCCCAGGTATACTTCACAATGTGTTTTTCACACTCATTGGGGCGTAGCAACTAAGGTACCTAGAAAGGTGAAGTATGTCAACAGCATCACACGCGTGATGCTTGGTTGGGAGAGCAAAACAGGAGTTGCACCTGATGGGAAATGGAGCAAAGGCGCGCTTACAACCACACTGGCTTCTTGGGTGGAAAACTTCTGCGAGGAACGTGGCTTGGAAGAAGGGGGTGATGAGCGCCTATCACTTGTGGCATCTGGCACACGGGCCCTGAATACGATGATGAAAGCCTTTTACGATAATGACTTGTGGCTGGATATGGCAGCCAGGAATTCGATACTTTTTGCTGGACACCACTTTTTGCAAGCGAGCTCAAAGCTTGCAGTCTTGTCCTTTGGGGCTCGGGAACACATGTTCCCCATTACTCCAAAACACCACATGCTGTACCATGTGGTGAAAGTTGTACAGTGGCAGGGGGATGTTTCGGGCTTTTCGCAAAACCCGGTTTCAGAATTTTGCGCATTAGATGAAGACTTTGTTGGGCGACTGGCTGTCATAGGGCGCTCGGTCTCAACAAGGGCTACATGTTTGCGTGTTCTCCAGCGATACATGCTTTTATGCAGGGCTGCGTGGATGCATGACTTTGAGCATCTGCGTGGCTGGGGTGACCAAAGCCGCTAGGTGGGGGACGCGAACAAAAAAGGTGCTTGATTCATTGATGCCGTGCTCGTTTGGGTCGCGGGCTCATGCTTTGGAGCAGGATGAGGCTTGGCGGGGCCG
Organism: Effrenium voratum; assembly: GCA_963377175.1. NCBI lineage: Eukaryota > Dinophyceae > Suessiales > Symbiodiniaceae > Effrenium > Effrenium voratum. The sequence continues at coordinate 524,463 of CAUJNA010001447.1, forward strand.
GGCGAGGGCGGGCACGGCCGCAGCAGGCAGAAGGGTCAAAACACCCCACAAGAAAAACAACAACCCCAGGGTTCTAAAAACCGTTCAGGTGTTATAAACACCGTTCGGGTGTTGAATTTCCGGGAAAACCATCATTTCCCCAAGAGGTGTTGAAAAGAGTACTGTTTGAGTAGTAGCAGGTAGGTATTCAGGGGACCTTGAGGAACGTTCTACATCATGTACCTTCTTTTCAATGAGAGATCCCCGGACTTTTGTCGAGCATTTATTGAGGATTCCACAAGAGCCCAACTCCATTTCGTCAGCTGGAATACTGATGCCTTTCCTTGGTCAAAATCCGAGCCGCATCACGAGCAGCTCAAGGACAACCATGCGGATAGAGTATGTGGCGAGCCAAAGCTCGCGAAGGACAAAAGCACACGTGCGGTAATTCCGATGTCCATTTCAAGCAGACTGAACAACAGGAATCGCTCTTCCAGTTGAAGAACATGTGCCAGCGTTGAAAGTGAAAATAGGCAATTCCATGGTCCATGGTCAACACGCTGCACAAGCAGGGATGGACTGAAACCATCCTGCTTCTTTGAGTGTTGGGGTTCAAAAAAGAAATGACCGTCTGTAGTATCATTGTCATACATAGCTGCTAAGCTGGCAACCTAGATTCCTGTCTGCCAAACTGGGGCAAATTGAAAGTGCTTATTGAACAATTTGGGTGATACAAGCATGATTCCCCCATCATGAGGCTCGATCGAATCTTCTAGGCCATAGGGACACTGCTAGCAAAAACACTCCTATCAAGATGGGCCAACAAGGAAATGTGTAAAACGACCCTGCAAAGAGAAACATGGGTGTGGGTCAAAAATAGGTATCGAAAATGGAACCCTGGTAAATGGAAACAAGGACTAAAACCTGCGGTTCCCTGGAGGTTTTAATTTTCACCCATACCCCTGGCAACCTTTGGGGTCACCAAGAAAACCCTTTCAGCACTGAAAGGAAGATGGCAGGCTGCCTTCAAACGAAAACAATCTCATTTACAAGCTAGACATGGCCGTCTTCATCTCTTCTCAAGATTCTCTTACCATCCCTATCACCTATCACTTGTCAATGACAGACATTGATAAAGAGAAGCGAAAGAAGGTGGCAGAAGGAAAGGAGCACTCATGCATAGTTCCTTTCTGTTGGCTGTGGCGAGGCCACTGAAAGAATGGATGATGGGATGAATACTGCTATCGTTCTCATGTCCATTCCAATCCAGTATGTTCCTTATTGACAATCTGCTATTAAAGCATAACATGCATTTGAGCGGGATACTGGTTCTGATGACAGCTGATGGTTAGGCCTGGCATGGTGACGCCAACAACCCAAGATGCCTTTCTTTGGTGTGTGATGCGGCCAAACAGTTCAGCCATGAGGAATAGAGAGAAGTCACTGGCGGCACGCCCATCCTTTGATTCGTCTTCCTTCATCTTTGAGAGCTAGTCCATGTAAGGACGAATGAAGGGGAGGTAAGCGTATGATGTCTCAGTGCCTTTCACCGGATCATGAAAAGAGCAAACAATAGTCACCAGATATAGTTGCTACAAAAAGTGAATGAAGGTAAAGGAGTGGTAAGCCCCGGATGTCACGGGAATGACATAGCGGATAGCTGTCAAGGGGTGAGGCACAAGGGAAGGAGAAAGTACAGGCTATAAGTAAATGGCGTCCTTTGTCCCAAACTGACACTACGAAGACTTGAATAAGAAAACACATTGAGAAACTCTTAACGAGTACGCCATGCATTCCTATGTCGTGGAAGGTTGCTTACGCGCGACCTAGCACTTTGCTTACGTGCCTCATGTTTTAGTTTTCGCAGCAGTCAAGGAGCATGTCAAGCTTACGCATTGCTTGTGCGTCGGCGTTTTGAGCCTTTCTCCTAAATATTTACTTGCGCGGGCTCCACTTTTCTAGGCAGCCGCCACTGTTCAAGATAACGTGGATGACTCTGAGGAGGAAGTTGATGAAGAGTTGCTTGCTTTCAGGCGAATCAACTTGGCGCTGTTTTTCTTTTCGGGGACTTTGCATTGCAACCCCCTTGCTCAGCATGTTGGATTTGAGCCGACAGCTTTGCCTCCGGAGTGCGTGTCGCCTCCATTGCAGATCAAGGAACGGCGTTTGCGGCATGGCATGGGCGAGCAGGCCGCCGTGCGAAGCGAGCCTACGCAAACCTTCCGCGCCTGCTCCCCATCGTTTTGCTGAATCTGCTGTGGTAACCCTTGTGTTCTGGCAATCCGACAGCTAAGGCCTGGCCTTCATCAACTTTTGCAAGCAGTCGCGAAGCAAAGCTTACGCGGGAGCTTACGCAGCATGCTTCCTCAAAAAGCGCTTGCGCCGGCTTGCGCCGTGCAGGGCCTCCCCGTGACACAACTCTCACTTGGCATTTTTCAGATCTGGTCAAATGGACCAGAATGCTACGGTGTGTGACACGCAGGTGTAGAGCCCCACGCTTCGGTGGTTCGGTGGTGGGTTTTGGTCAATTGCGCAGTTAGGCTTGTGTACCTCCCAAAGAATCAATCGAGTTGGGAAGCAGGAGAGAGAGAGAGAGAGAGAAAGAGAAAGAGAAAGAGAAAGAGAAAGAGAAAGAGAAAGAGAAAGAGAAAGAGAGAGAGAGGCGTGTAAATGTTCTCCTATAGAGCAGAATTTCTTCCATCAGGCCGCCAGGTAGTACCTTTCGGCCACTCGTGACATCTCATGGCCTTTCGAGTTCCTATTGTTGAACCCCATATCAATTAACCCCTGAGTATTAAGAAGGGGTGTTCCACTCCAAAAGTGATGATCCCCAACCAAACCAGAGGAACACCCCCTATGAAAAAACTGGGGTTGATTAATATGGGGTCGAGTTCCTTCTTTGCCACGCATTTGATTACTCAGACTGGTGGGGGGATGGCTGGGTTCAAGGGACGCCAAAACAAACGCCACTATTTTTAGGAGACCCCCAATTTTGAGACGTAGCCCATATCTCAGGTGCGAGACTCCCCCACGAGCTGGAAAAATGAGTGAGTTTCTGGTGTTGCTGGCCTCCAGGCCTCCCAAGATCATAGACCCAGAAGTTTTGACTGAACCTGATGCCTTCACCCATCCTTACCTGGACCTATTCCCCCGGGGGAAAATCTGACAGTTCGAAAACAAGGATCCTTGAAGAGAATCAGGGGGGCCCCTCCAAAAGCGGTCTGATTCCCAACTAAACCCGACACCCCCTTATGGATAAACTGGGGTTGATTAATATGCGGTCAACATCTGCTTAACCTGTTGGGGCCATAGCTAAAAATAGAGCGAAATACTGTGGATGGACAAAATCAATTTCGCACCACTCTGAAGCCATGGTTGAAACCATTGTTTGTTGGTATTTACAGGGGAATCATCAGAAACCAGGGTTTCTTAGGTGGTGCGAAATGGATTTCGCAACCATCCACCAGTAGGAAAACAAAAAAGGTCAAAAGGTCGATTCCCCATTCTTTTCAACCATCGTTACTTTCAAACACCAGCTGTTTCGTGGGGGTTTGGGGTGGTTTTTAGAAAGAAGGATGCCTGGAAAGAACGGGGAAGGTACCCCTATAGAAAAGGTCAACAGGTCGGCTTCGTACAGGTGAGTTATGGCCGTTTACCTGGCCGTCCTTGGCCACCTCTTGCTGCACCAACGACAACTTGGCAGCCTCCGATGTCTGGTCCAGGCGTTTTACCAGGAGCTCGTGGTTCCTCCGCGAGGAAAAAATAATCCAACCCACACGACAACTCTAGGGGTACCTTCCATTTCCATTCTTAACCCAGGGATCCGGAACTTTCTAGAAAACCACCGAAAACCCCTGAAGAAATGGCGATCGGTTTTTGAAAAGAACGATGGCTGAAAAGAATCGGGAATCGACCCCTAGAACAACGGGTGTCTTTGCCCCATGCCACCAAAGGACCCTAAGCGGGCAAGGGTGACATTTTCCTTGACGCCACCCTTTAAAGACTATTCTAGGTCCTCCAGTAGAGAGGCTAGACTGAGGGTACCCTTTCTTCTGTAGTCTATTTTAGTGGGGGAACCCTCCCAACCAAAAAAAATTGTAAAAGGGCATTACTGGAGGACCTAGTATTTGTTTGAGAATGTCCCTCTAATGGACCCAGCGGCCGGAGAAAGGGTCGCCTCATTTTGGCCTGGCTGAGATCAACAGGAAACAAGCTGGCACCCAGGTAAAAAACGGGAGAGCCCTTCGTAGTCATCTAATTTTTAGTGGGCCGCCCAGCAAGAAGGAAAAAGGACACGCGAAAAGCGGCAACACACCTGAAGCGGTTAGAGAGTCCCAGTTTGTTTCCCCCCTTTTTTTCCGAGAAAACTACCAGGTGTAGGGATCTGGAGGTTACAGCAGCCTGAATCTAAGTTGCAGACTCATGGGTCCCGAAGATCAAGAAACAACCTTAAATAGTGAAGCATGGGTGAGGTTATCTTGACCTCCAGGAAGCATCTGATAGTAGTTTTAAGGTCTTTGTTCTGGTGCAGGAACCCTGTTTCAGGAGGATTCTGTGTATGTGCCCAAGAAGAGGGTCAAGAAGCAAAACCTGCTCTGGGCTGGACAAGCAACCAGGATCATGGCCCAGTCTTGGTCCCGAAACAAATACGTCGTGCTTATGGTTCCCCATGTCTTGCATGGGGCGACGAATATGATCCCTCACTCTGACAGTGGTTCTCACATTGCCCCGTCGAGATCTACGACCGTCATCCAACCCTTTGGATTGGCCTCAGGTTCATTCTAGCGTCACAAAGTCTGGTGATGGTGGCACGCAAACAAAAAACACCTGACACAAAAAACAAAACAAACACACCTGACACAAGATCAGAAGGCAAAAAACGACCACACTAGGGGCCAAACCGCAACACTGACCGCAAACAAGGAGGAGCTTGGCCTTCCGAGGTAATCAAAAACGCGTGAGAACCTTTTGTTTGGCAACCCGGGACCCTGTAATGGGTTGGTTCTAAAGGGAAATCACAAACTCAACCTCTCTTCTTTTTCTTTTTTTTTTTTGGGGGGGGGGGGGGGAAAATTGCCACGCCAATATATAATTGACTAATGTACGTCCGCTTTTCCGTACATTGCTCCAAACATTCCCACGGCTCCCTTCCTATCGTCTGACCCTCACGTCGGCTCGCCCTGCGGCCCTTGTCGCCCTCGCCTTGTCGCATCCACCTCTCTGCCTTCCACTTCGATGCGCTGCTCCTGTGCTCTCAAAGGCTCCGCGCATCCGGCCCTGGGTCATGGTCCCCGTAAGAATCGTGATGCTTCCATTTGCTTCAGCCCCCTGGAAAAATAACGCATATTACCAATAGTGATAGGTTCCCTTTAAAACCAACAGGGCAAAATCCCGTAATCATTCCAGGGTAACTTCCATTTCCATTCTTTCCGGGGGTCCTTCCTTTTGGAAAACCACCCAAAAACCCTGGGTAAAATGGCTGGTGTTTGCAAAGAAGGATGGCTGAAAAGAATGGTTGGAATCAACCCTGTAAGAATCATGCTTACCAGTTGGATGACCAAACCCGCTAACCCCAGGTAAAGGAAACGGTCTTTACCCGCCCACCAACATGGAGTCGTCTTTCTACAGGGGTCTGTGCACTTCCATGGAATCGCTGGTGGGAACGACCATTGCACATTCGGGAACCGCCAAGTGCTGTCGGCCAGGCACTTCGAATGCTGAGGATGGGTGTCTCCTTCGTTCGGAGTCCCGAAAGGCTCTCAGGCAGATTTGGGACTGCTAGCGAATTCTGGCTTGCTCCGAGTGCTTGGCGGGCTTGTTGCTCAAAAGCTTGGGCTTTTGGGCAATAGAAGCAGTGCAAACCGCATGAACACCACCAAATCCACTCAAAACCGCTATCCAGCATCAGCCCTCAACCGACACTGCAGTTTTCCAAACCACCGCTAAGCCAAGCAACTGCATGGCTTGCAGTGGCCGGGGGAAGACTCTGGTTAGGTTGACGACGCATCCCAGATATGCTTCCCTACCAACCGAACAATCAATCAAGCAAGCAACCAACGAGCCCTTTCTGCCAACAGAGTGATCGAAAGGGAACATTGCAAAACCAAGCCATTGCAAATGCCGAGAACAGCTTGCCTGACGATGACCTTTGAAGCAATCTGCAAAATGTATCTTCATCCGATCACAAAATATGTTCGGACTTTCCAGGGTCCTTCAGCCTTTCATCAATCTGAGGGAGCTCGTGCCATGACAATTCTCCCAGAGAACAACATTGAGCAATGTTCTTGAAGGACATAGGAAAGTTGGGGCCAGGTCCTAAAGGTTTTCTGTTGGTACTTTGGCTGGCCCCGCCCTTCTGGACCTCGCTAAAACAATAGTATCCCTTGGCAGGTCAGAATGCATTTTCAGAGACTAGCCACGTGGTTTCAAGATGCTTCAAGCCCACCTCGGGATTCATCAACAACTCCGACCCTGGTTCCTGTTTGACTGCTCAATTTGTGGGAAGGAATTGGTGAGCTTTGGGCTTTGGGTACTGTTCGCTCGACAGCCACAACGCGGGCACCACTTGAGCAGCGACAAACTGCGCAAGTTGAAATGGGGCACAGGCCCTACCTGGAGAAACACGAATGCCTGTGGGTCAAAACCAATGGCACCAATTCGGGGTAGGTGCACCACCCATTTTAGTCTATTTTAGTGGGGATTGGGATGTTCACTGGGGGTATGGGCTTTTGACCCATGGCCAAATCAGTTTCTGACATTCTGAATTGGGACCCCGTTCACCCTGCCCACTTGGTCAACCGCCCCAGCGGAACCAGTGGTCGCGCCTTGATTTTGACCTTCAAATCTTCCAGTAGCTCCTTTGCATCTGTGTGAGACCCTCCGGCATCTAGCAAGCTCGCCTGCCACACCGACCAGCTTGAAGCGGCATGCTGAACAGGAACAAGGGGCAGCTTCTGTGTTGTATCAGTACTGATTGCCTCATCCCGACAAAAGGGTTCCAAAGCAGTGGGAATCCTTTGGCAAGCCAAATGTTGGGCCACTGGGGTACACTAAAATTCTCAGACTTCCAGATCCTCTTTTATCAACTTTACATCTTCTCTATCATTTCTGGGGTCTTGCTCATGCTTCTGGGTTCTCTTCATATCTTAGCCGAACAACAAAACATGAAGACCCCCAGAAATCCGGACACCGTGCTCACTCTGGGCTCCCGGCGGGAAGAGCTCTGAGCGCCTGACGGCCAGACGAATGGCTTGCCCCTTAGGGACCTGAAAACAACAGGTGATCACCTTTTGGGGCCATGACTAAAAATGGGAACCAAATTAGGAAAACCCAAAGTTGTCAAATTAGGAAAACCGATTCGCTTACGAGTGTACCGCGTTCCAAATGAAGTATCCATTTATAGCAGAGAGCCCTGTCACGGAAGTGGGGAAACCCCCTTCCCATAACCCTGGCCAAAACGCTTGGCCGCTTTCTTGAACCTCACATATTGAGTTCAGGAGTAAGCGGTAAGGGCAACGCATTTGCTAGCTTCGAGCCAAATGCTTCCTATGCCTGAACGCTGCGGCTTTTCATGCGACCCATACACCTAGAACGGAAAAGCACGGTCCTAAGACTTCTGGGGAATATGCCAAAGTGAGCGACCCGCCTTTTGCTCAGTTTCCACCCACAGTAAACCCTGGCATTGAGAGAGTGGCCCCGAGTTTTTATGCAGGCCCTGTAGATCCCTCTAAAACCCCAAACCTGGTCGAGCCACGCTGTGCCATCGAAATTGGTATTGGTGGCTTTAATTTGGATTTGAACCCCTGGGTAAATGGGTTTCACCCCTCCTTAACCACTAAACACCCGGGCCCCAAACAGCCAAACAACGAGGAAGCTGAAAAAGGGTTCCTAGTTTTAATTGACAACCGCCTCTATAGATCCCTCCCCAAACCAGGTGGATCCCATGTGGGCCATGGTGCTTCCCTTAAGGGTTATGACCTCAAAATGCCAGCAGGTACTGGAAACTTGTAAAAAGATAAAACCACCGAAGAAAAACAACAAAAACAAATCCCAGTAGAAAAATCCCAAGTTGCTTTTCTCAACTCCCAGAAAAGTTTCTCACGACACGCGAGTTCGAACCCGCACCGAGTCCGCTGCTTCAGAGGAGCCACTTCGCAGGGCCTGAGAGGTTCGGAAAGCCACTGGCGCCATTCGGGGTGGGGGGCCATCTGACTCCATGTAGGGCCGCCTTTGTCTTTTTTTTTAGACCATGGAAGTAAAACTTGTCTCCCAAGCGGGAAGAGTTAAAAGCTTTTGAGTGGTTTCCTCCAATGGTCGCACCATGTAAAGGAGCTTTTGATCCACCCGCATGTAGCTAGTTATGTTTTGCATGTTGAGTCTACACTGGAATGCAAAGAGTTCTTGGAGAAGACCCCAAAGGTATTGTTGTGAGTCCCGTAAGATGTTGCTGTACCCGCTGTCTCTGAAATGGTTCAAGTTGAATCTTTCAAACCATGAAAAGGATTGTTCCATCATTCAGTACTTAGTACACTCATCAAGAGCCATACAGCAAAATTGATGTGGCAATGATTGTGGGTTGGCCATGTCTCACCCTTGTTGGAATCAAAACAACAGGATCCAAACCTGCACTCCGCCGCTTGGTGCCGTTTCAGGGCCCTTGAATTGCACAACTATCCACATGGAACGTGCGGTCCTAAAGGCCACTTTCATGCAATGTTGACCCCGGATTACTAAACCCCGGTTTACTAATATGCGGGTGTTCCCCTCCAAAAGTGATACATCCCCACTACCAGTAAAACCGGGGACACCCCCATTTAAATACACCGGAGTTTATTACTCCCGGATCAACATCAATTACCTTGGACCCGGAAGGTTCAAAAGGTCATCAATCTGCGTCTCTGAGACATTGAACAATAGCAACCAGCTCCGGTGAAGCCCACAAGAAGTTGGTCGAACTCCAGAAGAGTTTCCTGGAGTTGTTCTTAGCCACAAATACTGCACCGAACAAATGCCAGTCTGGGCTGCAGGCTGACAGTGCTCTCTCCACCACCTGGCAAAGGCGCCAGCTCCGCTGGCACAAGTTATGCCACCCACAATGTGTAAAAAGTTCTGAATAGTCCCCCACAATTTTGTAAATAGTTCCAAACAAAAACATTAAAAAATAAAAATGAACAAAATAAACAAGACGATGGTGTCCCCAAGGCATAACGGTATATAACATTTTCTCGATTGCTTTCCGCTCTCCTGCTAAAAGTTTAACCTTGTGTTTGATGGAAAGCCCACTATAGTTGGCAAAATGTTAAAGTCCTAACATCCAAGCAAAATGCACGAGAGTAAAATGTTTATAATTGTGCACTAGAGCAGTCCTTGCCCTCTCACCGCCAATGGCCGCAAAGGTCTTTGGCTGCAGCGGGTCTGCTTTGGATGGTCTTCGTTGACGCCCTCTATAGTTAAGACCCCCCGCATCACCAGTGCTTTGGGCAAGGAAATGCTTTTCCGGTTTCTAAAGTAGTTGTCGCGGCTTTCAGACTCGACTTTGAGAGTCGCTCGGCAATTCATTGCAGAGCGAAATACGAAATTGCGGTTTGCTTCACATGGGCTTCGTTGACTGAAGTGGTCGCCAGCCCCGTCATCACTAGCGCTTAAATGAAGGCAATGCTTTTCCGTCTACTTTTCTGGCCGTTTTCGTGAACAAGGTACGACAATGAACATTACGCAGCAAATTATATAGTACAAGAAAAAGTGCTACGAAGGGAGATTCCGGTAAAGGTAGATGTCACGAAGGCCTGTAGCCTAAAGTAGTCGCCAACCACAGCAGCACCTAGTGTTTCAGCAAAATAATCATTCGCATATAAACAAGTAGATGTCGTGGCCTTCAAGCTCGACTTTTGCGAGTCGATCGGCGGTAAGAAAAGTGATTCATGGCGAACTACACAATTGCCCTTTTAGAGTCTGACATGAGTCGGTGTTCGGACAGTCTTGACTAAAGTGGTCGGCACTTGTCCGCTTGCTAAAAGTAAGTCGCGATAGCTTGTAGACACCTGTTTTAGTACAGGGAATGTTCTGCGCTATTTCCCTGGAAAGCAAAAAGCTGAAATTTACCTCGACTGAAGACAATGCTTTTCGGGGCACTGTCAAGATCCCAGCCTCACTCGCGCTTTTATGAAGGAAATCCTTCTCCGCTCAAACAATTAGATGTCGCCGAAGTCCGCAATCGGCACCCCCAACATCATCAGTGCTTAGAGAAATGCGGTTCAGCTTCCTACAGAAACAAGTTGCAGCCTTCAGCTCGGCGGCAATATCCATTGGGCGTGCACTTGTCCAGCCGACATGAGGTGTGCTTCGGAACGCCGACAGGGCATGTGATTTCACAGGCTGAGGTACCCGAATAAAAACATATATATATATATATATATATTAATATACATACATATATATATATATATGTATTAATATATATATATATATGTATTAATATATATATATATATACACTATCTCTGCTTTGGAGGGTACCCTTTTCAAGTAGCGCTGAAAGAAAGCCACAGGAAAGCCACCAGTCTGGAGGTCCTGACACTCTAACGCATACCCATTTTTTGGAGGGCGAAGTGTGGCAACAGCAGCCTTTGTACTGCGCAACTGTTGACATGGTGACCAAACTTGGCCGTCGCGTCCCACCTGGTAGGACTCGCCCAGCTGCTTCAGTGTGCCCTGGGCATCTACTGCGTCCTCAAGCCACGGATCGCAGCGATCCGGAACATCTGCCAGCGGCCGAAGAAAAGGGCACGCTATTTTGTTGACAACAAAAAAAACACCCCCTCCAAACCTCCAAAGAACAGTTAGGAAGCAACCCACTTTTTTTGAACATGGGAATGGCGGCATACCTGTGCTCCAGAGACCTGATCACGAGGGTCTTTGGTGGCTGAAGGAAAACCGAAGGAAACCAAACACAACTGTCTACCTTTGTGGTTTGATCATCTTTTGCGGAGCAGCCCGGTTTCAGTGTAGAACCAGTCAAGTCTCCAAACACGTCTTTTGTTTGACAAACCAATGCAAATGAAGGTGTGGGCCATGACTTAAAACGGCAAATCGGTGAATCGCTGCCTTCCTCTCCAAAAAACAACTCTCAGTCAAACCTCCACGGTTGTGAGAGGGATACTCACCAGTGCTAGCTGGTTTTGAACAGGTCGGGCAAATGTGATTGACATCTGTGTCTCCACATCACTAACTACATCCGAATGCTTGCATGGTGGATAAAAGCCCTTTGCGTTGGTGAATTCCGCGTGTGCCCCGGTCTCGGCCCTCTTCGGATACAAGCTTTGTGCCGCTACTTGAGTCATAATCAAAACCCGGTATCAAAATGGTCGTAATCCCAAAACCACGCAAACAATGAAGAAGGCGGCCGCAACTATTTCTGGTTGGGAGTGTCCCTGACTGACCTTAATCTACCCGGGTTTTGCTTGTGGCTCACTTGTTGACGACAATCCGCGCGCTGGTCCTTCTTTCTCACACTCTTCGCTGCTTCGCCCTCCTCCTTGAAAGATTGTATGCCTTGACATTGTCAGTAGCACGCTCAGCCAACGCTGCATGCTTGGACACACTGCTGAGTAGCTGGCACGCATGATGCATCGCCACACAATCCATGCAGGCAATATTTATCCGCATTTGCCCTCCAATTGTGCCAAACGTTGGTGTGTATTGTAATACACCAGATATTGCCTTACATGGACTGTGTGGCATCAGCCAATCAGAATCCATAAAGACAAGGCCCGGGCTTCTTGCCAATTCCAGCATCCTCTCTTCAACCTCCTCTCAGCTTGCCAGGCTAAGCCATCAAATCGCGAACGATGTGCGACCCACATTCACAAAAAGGATCAAAAAGGATTGCCCTGGGTTGGCACCTTCTGGAAGGGTTGGGCTTGTAGACCATTCTAGCCTGGAACGTCCAAGTAACCATGACTCCGATATGAGGCACCCACCGTAGCTCCTGCACGTCGAGCTTGGCCTTGTCCCTTTCAGCCTCGCTCGGCACCGACGATATGGCGCTCAGAGTCCATGTTTGGAGAAACCAAGTGAGGCTGATACAACCCATTTGCGTGTGTTTCTGGGGTACCTTCCATGTAACCACGCATCCTTTTGACACCCCATGCAGCCGAATTTCTCTAAGTCGTTCAACTTCAGCAGCAGCTGTTTCTCTGCCTCAGTGGCTCTTGGTAGCTGCGTCCCCTTCGATGTTCCGAAGTACATCAGGGCAACCCTTCTGGTTTTCAAGGAGGAACAAAGGGAAACCAACCGCCTGAAAGAATTGGTCCCCTATCTGGAGACAGTTGCGGCAAACAACCTTTGAGATACCAAAGTGGGGCTCCCCTCCCTCGTCACTTGGAAGGGGATTCCCTTGATATCACAGAATTTGTGGCGACTTGAGAAAAGGGATATCCATAAACAGTATGTCTGCTTAAGAAGAGACTGCTGTAAAGCATCCATGGACCACTATGCGGCATTAGAGCATCCAAGAACGCCCTCATCTTGTGCCATTCGCGCACGTTGCGCCATGCATGTATCACATTTGTAGAGTAGCCGTGTGAGCGTCCTATGTCTATTGCGTCTGCAGTCCGCACAACCTGAACACTCCATGTGCAAAATATGTTCTCAGACTTACCCTGCAAATGGATTAGATGTTTGTTTGTATTCCCATGGGTTTGGGAGATATACCCAAACTGACCTGCAAATGGCCCAGGGCAGGCAGGTGACGCCGTTGCTGAGGTCGCCGCTGGACCGTGTCTCGGCCACAGCTGACTTGCAGAACTCATCGAACTCGATAAAGGCAAGCTGAGCGCATCGCTCCGGCTCTCATGCAAGGGCGCGCGGGTGAGCGCAAGACTATTGACAAGATCACGTGCAGGTCCAAAAAAACTTCCCAAAAAGATATACTCAGAGCTGCACCAGTCAACATCCAAACTTAGACAGGACTCACCCCCAACCCGAATCCTTATCGCCCGAGTATCTCGCGCGAATTCCAATCGCGCCTTCTCTTGGTGCATGGCCTCCTGACAGGAGGCCTGAAGCTTTTCCATCATCTGGACCACCTGCCAGTGTCATAGATGGCTGTGGCTCAAAAACACGTACCAGAATGGCACCTTGGTAAATGGAACTAAAGACTAAGACCTGCGCAACCCCTCGCTCTTTAATTTTAAGCCACGCCCAAATGGCAACCGGAGCGAATGGCCGGCAGAGGACGCCGGTTGCACCCGTCAGGTAGCCTTACCAAGACTAAATGATGGTGGGAACTTATAAGGGCACGACTCTGAAGGTCTTGGGTGAGGGACCCCGCCTCCTCCACTCGCCCGCCACTGGCGCATCTTGCCAAGCCCCACAGCACCTGCCAAGCGCAACGCCGGGGACACGGGCGTACAAGCTGGCACGACATGGGCCATAATCAATACTCCGTGCATGGGCCACCCCAATCCCAAGTAAAGGTGCCTTTTGATCATGGCATTCCCATTGCAAACATGTGGGGAGCTGTGTGAAGCTCATTTCTGTACTGAGCGTGTGGTTTGCGACTTTGGCTTGAGCATCTTTATAAGTCTCATGACTTAAACAATTCCACCTTTGAAAAGACAAACACACAACTGAGATACCTGCCAAGATCAAACTCCTTATGTGGGTCATGGGCATGGCTTTCCTGCCAGAACCCCCTACATTTCCTGTTAAGGGTCCGTGGCCGTCCCTGCGGCCTCCAGCTTTGCACCGAGAGAAGTGAACTAATTTGCAAAGAATGCCCACCAGAAGCGTGGCTGAGGGTCCAAAGTTGAAAGCAGGGGAATCACGGGAACAGGCTCCTGGACTGCCGGGGAGCAGGTTACACTCCGTACTCCATTCAGCTGCAGCCACTGGCGCCGCTCCGATTTCTGAATGCGACGACAGAGGTGAAACCCAAACAGACATCGCCTGCGTTTCATTTGCTCAAGCCACTGACGAAAGGAGATCTACATGAGATGACAGCCGCGTGCTGCGCACTGGATGTATGGCTGACCCTTGTGCGTCCTTGAAGCCAGTGTGGCCCTGGCTAGGTGAAGTTGCTTTGAGGCTGCAGGAGAAAGCCGTGGGCCAGAATCTGAAATCAGACGCCTTGTTCTGCAGAAACATCCAAAATCCACGACTTCTGGGATACACCTGCAAACCCGAGCGGGCCGGCTTTAAAACCTCCAATGGCGACCGTCAGTGGCTGGTGGTTGAATCAAAATGGTGCTTTTGGGAGATCGCCCAAGTAGAAGAAGAAAAAAACAGCTTGAAGCTATGCAAGATCCTGTGTCCCAGCCTGCAAAAAGCAGCACTAAAAAGTAAAAGCGATGCAGGAGTTCATTCAGCTAGGCAGGCCAGTCGAAAGCTGCCACTCATGCCGCGCGCCCCGAGCCGACCCAAGAGGCAGAACGGCTCCTTCTCGCGTTAACGTAACTCGGGGCAACAATGGCGCTTGGTGAGTGGAAGGTGAAGCAATCTGCTGTCCAGTGGGTCCGATCTCGGAGCACCAAACCCTGAGCCGTTGTCTTGATTCCACCCCCTATCCCGGCCCCTTGCCCTTAGACGACGGCTCTCGTTCTAGCCTGCAGCCATGTGGAAATGGGCGAGAACATGCACCCACCATATATCTTGCAGCTCACGCATTTCAGTGCCGACTCACTCACTCGAAACACAACACTTCAATTCAAAGCAAAGCAAGACACAGTGCTTCGAGGCGTTTGCAGTAACGAGTCTTTTAACTTACTTGCCCGAAGGACCTGGAAATAAAAGGTTAAACCTTTGAGGCCATGACTAAAAATGCGAACCCCAAATTGGAAAACAAAAAGGTCAAAATAGGTCGATTCGCTTTGGACCAGTGACTTGACCATGGCCCATATCTCCCATCTTTGGCCAATTTAATTGAAGCCGGGGAGGCCAGCGCGCTGACGCGCATAAGAGTCACCTGCTCAAAGCTCATCGCGCGTGTCTCGCGCTGCTCATTCCAAGAGCAACCATGGAACCTGAAGGGATCTTTGAAAACCACCTTTTTCTTGCACGCGGCCTCATTCAGGTTCGACTCTTTTGGTTTGGGAGGGCGACCAATTCCATGGACAACATTAGGTGTTGAGGAAGGTAATCAGTGGCTGCTTGTCTTTGCATGTTGCATGGCAGTTGCCTCTGGCCACCTTCGGTGTTTCTAATCGCACTGAGTCAGACTCCAAGGTAAACCCCGCACCAAGTAAGCCATATACATGAGTCCACGTCGCCAATCAATTCTCGAGTCTGCTTTGGGTCCTCTGACAATGTCATGTCTCCGGATCTGGGATAGCTTTCAATTCCAACGCAAATCCAAGATGATGTTAGTCTTCAGCCGTATGCTACCTTGGTTGCTGTTGACCCCCCTGCAAACAGTTGAACTTTTCGTAGGTTTGGTGGAAAACCGCTTGAGTTCCCAAAAGTTAAATAGCGGTCAAGCTACAAAAACATCATCAAGGGTCGCCCCCTTCCCCTGGGAGCAATTTGAAGAAACCATCGCTGTTCCTGGTTGTTGGTGCCAGTTTTCATTCAAACGGAAACCCCCGTTCCAGACCAACCTCAGCTCTCAAAACCGCGGGAATACTTGGGTGTTAGGGAACTGGTGCCCTCAGCGCTGGAGAGGCTCAAAGAGAGTGACGTTCAGATTTCCTCTATGGCGTTCCGGGATACATCCAAAAACCACCTGCTGTACGAGGAGCCTCCAAATTGGGTGGTCAAGGTGTTGTTTTGGCCAAATGTACCCGTTGAGGGAACCTCTAAACACGAGCACCTCATGTTATGCTTTGTATATATATATATAGCTGTTAAATATAAACAATGTTCAGTTGTACAAACTTGGTGAATCTGGATATTTGGCAGAGTTGCAAAGATATCCTCAACCATAATTGAGCGGATTCACGGAAGAAGCACGCAAGTACCCACGCCATACAAGGCACAAAGGCTGTAACCATATTGGCAGCTTTTGTTTGGGCCAGTTTCATCATTGCTTTCAATGAATATCAGTCTGATTTGAGGCACGCAAGCGAAACGCCAGGAACACAACCAACAACCAGCCAAACGTGCGCTACTTTTGGACTACGCAAAGAACCGCAAGTTCGGCTTGTGACTGAGTCCAGGCAAACGGTATGTTTGGGTCATACATCTTGATTGGCGGAGCATGTAAACACAGCACAAAACAATACCAAGCAAGCGACTCAGTCCAGAATTTTTGGCTAATGGTCACATTGGTCTCCACAAGCTCGACTGTCATGCCTGTTCAGTTCAGTAGATCGCCACTATTTCCAGGGTGACTTTGGCCCGAAGAAACGCCCATCGAGCCTGAGCTTCATTCGGCCGAATCCCGTGCCAACTGCTGAGCCAAAGCGTGCTCGGCGTTTCTGTCAGCCCAATCTAGGGCACGCAGAAATGTATTCAGGTTGATTTTCATGTTCCACCCTGAAAAATAAATAAAAAAATATATCGCTTTTGAGGAGACCTCGGAACCCGAGGCTCACATTGTCTCAAGCCCTTGCCCTGGAAGGGGAGCGGGGGTCGGCAAGCGTCGCATTCAACCATTTGCATAATGTGCATCTGAGCTATCCCAAATCCAACTGACCAAGAAGGGACAGCCATGGCACCCCAGCTCGGCCACTCTGCAAAAATCCGAGCATCTCGTTTTCCGCGCAACGGCGTCGATAGATCCACACGCTGCTGAAGGCACCGACCTGTGCAAATTCAGATTTTGTCCAGCAGCGAACAAAACGGTAGCAAAACAGGGAGGGTTGACCATTTTTAAGTGGGTAAGAAAAGGGAACATGAATGCCACTACATATTTGTAAAACAAAAACAAAACGCGTCCTTGTCCCTCCATTAGTGAGCACCTTTTCCCCGTTAGGACGGTGGGAAGCGAGGACCTTTCCGACTGCAAAGCAGCACGGCACATCCGTTTTACCGCAAAAAAGAGCAGCAGCTACAGGAAATGAACCCAGGGCTCTGGCTTTTTTGTGCCTTTGGCGAACTTCCCGTTTTTTGCTGGCTTTTTGGAACCGACATGGTTGGATTCTCATTTGATTTCCTGTTCTCCCACAAATGGTACCCCCAACAAACACACTCCCCCCCGCCCCACCCACACACAGACAGGCATCCTTGCCCCCCAATGAACCCCATCCATGCCGTCAAGAGGCACCTTATTTCAGCGTCTGCAGCCACTGAAACCTCAGTCGCGTGGCTTGCGCTTCGTTGTCACCGGATGCATGGCTCTTCTTTGCTATATACCCATACTAGTATGGAACCCGACTCAGGGATCTCGGCAAATTGTTTGGGTGCGGAATTATTTTGGGAAGTGTTTTCGATTTTGCTGTTGTTGTTGTTCTTTGTTTTTTGCTTTGGTCTTGGCAGTAAAATGTCGTATTTTACAGCAGTTTCTCACGCAATGTACGTATTTTGCACTGTTGCCCGTCAACACCTCCAGCATCGCTTTCAACATCCCCCACATGTCCCGCCAACATCCCCAGCATCACCAGCAAATTGTTGGGCTCTCTATTGCCTTGCCTTCCTACATTGCATGCAGGTTAAAAAGTAGCAGGTGGGTTGGGGGGGGTGCGGCAGCCCCCGCCATGATGGTCGAAAAAGTGATGATTTCAACAATAGGGGTGCGTTTCAATCTCTGTTAATCAAGTAAAAGTAGCGGGGGGTTGGGGGGGAGAAAGGGTCCGTTAATCTATGCAAATAATATAAATAGCAGCGGGGGGAAGTGCATACATGCAAACATGCATACATAGATTACATAGATTACATACACACATGCATACATACATAGACATAAATATAAAGAACACTTGCCGGAGAGGAACTGGTGATGCTGACCAAAAAAACCACCAACAGCCGCATAAACCAACAAGAAGCCGAAAAGCCACCAAGAACCCAAACGCAGACACACACAAAAAAACAACAACATGAAAACAAATCCTTATAAAAAGAAAAACTCCAAGTTGTTTTTCGTTAAGCTTGACATTCCTTCATTCCCAGTGGTACACGAGAAAGCCACGTTCTTTCAACAGAGCCTTCCGCGGTCAAAAGCATGGTGCCGACGTGTTGGTCCCACCGCAAGTGCGTTTTCCCTAAATCTTGCAAGAGGAACAAAGGGAACTTTGTTCTAGGGGTTGCTTCCCCATTCTTTTCAACCATCGTTCTTTTCAAAAACCGGCCGTTTCCCCTGATGTTTTGATGGTTTCCTGAAAAGAAGGATCCCTGGAAAGAATACCACTAGATTTGTGCTTTGTCGCGACGTATATCAACTTAGATAACATCATATACTTTGGTGGTTGGTTCGCAAACGCGCGGGGAAACCAGTCGTAGCAGCTCACAGCTCAGGTTCAGGCACTCGCGTGGCCAACTCGGGGTCATCCCTGCGCTTGTCCGGGTGCCATTGTCGGCACAGTGTCCTGCAATGGTCAAAATGACGTCCTCCAAAGGACATGCACAAAACGGCGAGTCTCCTTTTCGTGGTTAGCTAGTCTGTTTTTCTTGTGGAAGTGAATTCCAAAAGAACACGTCCATAGACTGCCGGAATGATTGACCAAGCCCCACATGAAACCACGCGCCCTCCGCATCGAATGGGAGAAGCGTCAGCTCCTTTTCGCAAAGGACATGGTGGGGGGTCACCCAGCGCTTTGAGAAGCCGCCACAATGCTGGGTTTGAGAACAACAACGCCTGCGAATCTTTTCTTTCCAGGCTGCTCAAGTCGCAACTTCAGCATGCTTTTGCTTGGGCAAGGGATGCGAATGCAACTGACCACTGAGTAGCGACTCTCAATCGCACCGGTGCCCCCCCCCCCCCTGCTTAGTTTGGGGGGTCGTTCGATACAAATGGGTTCAAGGATGCCATAGACATGGTTGCTCCGTGGTGCAAGCCCTTGCTTTATAGAACCCGAATGGAATCCCAGGGCCTGACTCTCACACAAGAGATGTCCTGAAGAGCTTCTGGCGGCTTGCAGCTGCCTCCAACCTGAGATGCCCCCCAGAAAATCTGAACGAAACCATGGGCCAGTGCCATCAAAACGCGCCTTCCTGGGATCACACGGCGAATCCTGGCCATAGGAATGTCTCTCCGAATCCTAGGATTCTTCTTGTTTTGCTTTTGTCTCAGTACTGGGCTGCCCTCTCCGGGGAAATGGAAACTACCACTAAACACTAAAAAGTAAAAAAAGAAAAACAGCTACGTAAGGGGATGGCTGAGAGCCACCAGCCACCAACTTGACATCAAAGGCGAATGGCCAATTTGCCAAACGCTGAGGATGCTACTGCGCTTCGATGTCGAGGAGCACCTGGCGTGAGAACTTCTTCGCTCAGCTTCTCAACTTATGAGGCTTGAAGGCCAGCAAAGAACTGGACGTTTTTTAGGTCGGGATTTAGGTCCACCAACCACTTTTCAGGGGGTCCCTATAAAAAATCATAACCATATCGGGGAACCGCTTTTTGGTTGGTTTTGAAGGGACACCAAGAGAGAAACCACCAACTTTGGGTCCCCTGAAAAAAGACACACCCATCAAGCCCACCTTCCGGAGATGCATGTTGTCTCCCGCCTGCGCGAGAATTCGCGTGGTCTCTCAATCTCGTTGGCTTAAGAAACAAAGCTCTTTTGTGAGTCGATCATTCTTGGGGACCCAAACAAAGAAGAAAATACGATGGGAGTGATGATCTGTGCCGGTGGAAGCTTCTGCCTTTGCATGAAGGAAGAAGAGCCGAAGGTGGGGCTCGCAAACCACCCTAGATGTGTGCCTGGCTGTTTTCTTCACAGGAACTGGTCTGAGGGGCTCGGCACTTGGACTGCTTGGGGCGGGGAGCGCGCTAGGCAATCCCAATGGACAGCCCCGATTTTTGGGTGGCTGGGATTGGCTTGCACGGCAGCTGATTTGGGGTGGCAATCAATTTAGTTGACCTTTTGGTACGCATGCTGCATCTCCAGGCACGTGGGGCAGCCAGGATTACATTTCTTGCTGCCGCCAAGGTAGACTTAAACTCAGGGCTTTGCCTATGGGGGTGGTTGCTTATGGATTTAAGTCGATGGGGTACCTAGAAAATGGAATCCTGGTAAGAACGCGCTTTCGCTTCTCCAAATTCTGACTGACACCCTGCACATGGAAACTGCCTCTTCCACCGCAGAGCGTCGGCTGGCGAAGCAGGGCATGTCCTAACGGATGCTCCCAGAAAGTGTTTGGCGCGAGGTCAAAAGAAAATGCCACTTGGCAAACTTGAACTGCAGGGCCGGGTTCTTGGGTTCTTGGCTGTTCAACCCTCTCTGCCAGGTTGTGATCAGGGTTATAATTGGGGTGCATGGGGTTAGTTCTTGTAATTATGGCTAGTACCTACTAACCAAGGACAACAATTGGGGTGAATGGGGTTAGTTCTCTTGTAATCATGCCTAGTACCTACTAACCAAGGAAAACAATTGGGGTGAATGGGGGGTTAGTTCTCTTGTAATCATGGCAAGCATCTGCTGACAGAGTTGATGCTCATAAGAGAGCCAAGCCCAGCTACCCCAGCCACTAACGTGGGTATTGACCACTCCCTCACCGAGTTGAAATCAATTGCAAGCAACTATGTTACCCCCCATCATCCCTGGCTCGTCCTCATCACCGTATCCGCTGCCAAAGAACCGGTGATAGCCTGCGGAATCCTGCAAATGGGATCAATGGCTCCCTCATCTGTAGTCAACCCCACTTGAACCATTGATATTTTCACGTTTGGACTGTAACCTTGGTATATCTCTCTCGCTCTCTCTCTCTCTCTCTCTCGCTCTCTCTCTCTCTCTCGCTCTCTCTCTCTCTCTCTCTCTCTCTCGTTCCCTTGCCCTTCCCTTGCCCTTCCCACAAACAAACACAGAAGTGCATAGGATCCCTTTCAACGGAGGTCGGGGCGTTTCCACCTGAGAGAACCAGACTCAAGCCAGTTCAATAGGGACCTTCCCAGAGGTGATCATAAGCTGGCAGTGGAAAATTTGACGCAGTTTCACGCAGCTGGACGCTCCCTTCGAATCTGGGCTTTTTCGGTCCCCAAAATTTCCCCTGCACGCCCAAACAAAGTCTTCCTCACGTTGTTCCCGGACAAACCTCCGCATCTCCTCTTTCCCCCGCATTGCTAAGACCTCTTGGGCTGAAGCCTCTCAAAAGAACCCAAGCCACGGCCTTCTCCGCGCATTTCGCCCGCACCTGATGCTTGAGGCGCCCGCAATTCGATCGACATGCCAAGCCTCTACAGGGAAACGTGACCAATGGGTTCTGACAAGTGCAGGTCAGAACCAAGCCCTCAAACAAAAGCGACGTCTCACAAGTCCCGAAGTGCATTTGATGTTCATCCATCAGCTGATTTGGCTGGTCAAAAAAAGGGCAGCATATGGGTTGCCCTGAATGGAAACATGGACCAACACCTGCGGCCCCGTGGCTTCATTTTGACCCATACCTGTTTTTGTTGCCCAGGCGAAGGCATTTTGGGCATGGCTGAGCGGTTCGGAGCACTCTGGGGCCAGCGGGGCCCGGGGCCCAGGCTGAAGCAGGGGGCGGCTTTGGCGGCGGGCCTGTCGCGGAAGCGTTGGAGGTATGTCTTACAATAGGGACTCGCCCCCCCCCCCCCCCACCAAACAAAAAAACACACGCAAAAATACAGTTCCTGAGTTGATTGGCCAAGCCTCAAGTCCAGGAAATCAACAACTTGTTTCAGTCGAGGAACTCAGGGAGTGAGCACATTGGCAGAAGCATTTGACGTAGCTACTCCCCAAGGGCAAGCTGCAGTGCACTCGACTCCACTCTGTGCTGCATCCGAAGCATGCCGACCGACACCAGCGTTCAGGATTTGCACAAGCCGCAACCAACTGCCTCAAATCCAGGCACCTCGAGATGAGACTTTTCTCCTAGCAATCTATTGGGAAAAAACAAATAAGGGGGCGGCCCACCTTGGCCTTGCGCACTTTTCCTGCCTCGTCCCCAGGCATCAAAGTCTTCGGGCAAACTGCTCGGCCTGATTATCGAGAGAAGTGAGTCCTGCAACATGCTTTGGTTTCCCTGCGAGCGCCATCCAAAAGAATGCCACCAATTGTAGAACATCCCCACATCACAGCCATGAACGCTCTTTACTAGAGTATATCTTGAATGGCCGTTGATAGGGGAGCCACAAGGAAACAGTCGCCACAAGGGGACCCGTGGGAAAAGTTTCGGAACATGCCATTGATTTCAATTCAACAGAGCCATGGTCTTACCTCAGGCTCTTATTCTCAATTTGGGCTCTGGAGGCTCGTGTCGCGCTCTGGACGCACCTCTAGCACGGTTTTGTTTTTCTAGGGCCCCTGCTGGGAGCGGCACAGCTTGATGCTGCGCAAAGCGTCATACTTGTGCATGAGGTACAACCTGCAGAATGGTTGAGGCATGTAGGGGAATAAAGGACTTGAGGAACGTGGGATTGTTCAGCCTTCGGGCAAAGTTGTATTCGGTGGCTTGAAAGAAGAAACTGCCCGGAGCTTGGTGTGGCAAGGCCCTTTTGTTCAAGAGGTCTGTCAGATCAATTGAACAAAGCATTACATGTATAATGGTTGCCCAGATCATTGATCAAATCGCTTCCCAAAAAAGGGAAGTATCCTTTTAGGGGGGGAGATAAGATACCCGTCATCGCCTGCGGCGCACTGGGCAGTGACCCTGCCTGGGCTGAGCACTCGATTCGGGGCACCGATGACAGGACAACGCTTTGTTTCCACGGCGGCACGTCTGTGCCGACTGTTTTGTTTTGCACCTGTGATGGGGTCAGAGTCCAAAGCTTAATGACTAGATGTCCGTGACCTTGTTCTAGGGGTTGACTCCCCATTATTTTCAACCATTGTTCTTTTCAAAAAAGAAGAAGCCGTTTTCCCTGGGTTTCCGAAGGTTTTCTAGAAAGAAGGATCCCTGTAAAGAATGGGGAAGGTACCCCTGGACTTGCGGTGTTTGCCATCTCAAAGAGGATTTGTCAATGCCAAATCATACCGTTCGGGATTTGGAAGGGGAACGGAAAAAGGGAACCCATCATTTGGAAGAGTGCCTAGCGTGGTTGTGGGAAAAATAGCCCTGTCTATACCAAAAGTAGGCCATCCTCGGGTCAGCGCGCCAATTCTTTCTGAACTTGTGCTTTGAAGCAACAGTGAAGGCTGCATTTTCTGGAGCTGTCGCTAAAGCTGAGGACAACTCAGCTGACAAGAAGTAGCAACACACGGTGGCTGTCCATCAACAAGAGACTCTGTTCAGGGTCTCGCTGAATTCGCCTGACTTCAGCGGTTCCCTCCAAACTTGGTCTGGAAACCAAGCTCGGGCCAACTCTGGATTGAACATGTTTCAGCAAAAGTCGCTACTTTCTGTTTCCCTGTGAGTCCCGTTTCAAGCGGATCACAGGCTGGCTGTTTAAACTTTGCCCAACTCTCGGAGACATCGGCCCCCTCTCCAAGTTGCTGTGGCAGCTGCAGCGATTTGCCCAAGGGGGTGCTGCCTGAGCCGAGCCCCACCACGGCTAAGGAGGGTCCCCCAAAAAAAAGACGAGCCAGCATATAAAAATAACCTTCTGAGCATAGGTTGCCTTTTGGAAAAACAGATGGCCCTGATAAATCTAAACCGGGGCCCTCTATCTTTTAAGCAAACGAACCACAAAGGACAACTATGATTCTGCTCCCCAGGCGCGGTCCAGGCTTCCAACTGCCTAAGCCTTTCCGGGAAAAAACAGATAGACATATTGGTCCAGTAGTGAAACGTGTTCCCCTTAAAACCAGAGAAAAACAAGCAACTTGAAAACAAAACAAAACAACACAAAACACAGATAAAACACATCTTCTTTTCAGCGAAAGGGTCCTCGCTGGGTACTTGGGCCATTTTGGCAGGGGCGGCTTTGCTTTCGACACGGCGCTGGGCTGCCGCACCGAGGTCCAAGACCTTCAAGGCTTGCAGCTCGTCCAGCTTCTCCGGCAGAGTTTCAAGCGGATTCAGCCTGGCCATGGGGACCCCGACCCCGACCCCTGGAGTCAGTTGTTCAGTGATCCTGGGAAAAAAAGGGAAGCCTTTTTGGGGAAGACCCTTTTTAGTCGGGCAGCCACCAAAAAACAGGGGGAACAGGGTGCCACTGAACAACTGAAATTAAGGAATAACTGAGAGTAGGAATCCATTTTCTTGCTGGGGCGATAGGTAGGGAGTATGGGAATGGACCCAGTTGCTTTGGTCCCCTGAAAGGAAACCACCAGTTGGAGGGTTTGTAAGGGTCATTCCCTCATTCCCTGCAAGCTTTTAAGCGGGGCTGTGGTTGAAATGACCACTGTGATACAACAGAAAGGGCCTAACCCCAAAGACTCACGACCTGTAAGGTCTGGGGGTCTCGAGAATCCAAAAAGAAAACGCCCATTTTGCGGGTACACTATAACAAAAACCACACGCCCAAATAGAGGATCCCCCTTTTCACGATGCTAAAGGGAAATCAAAAGGCCACCGTTCATATTTGAGGACTTCCTATTTTGAGAAACACCCAAACAAGCATAGGACGCATAGTTGTAATTGGGGTTTCTGGGGTTTGTCCCTTGAATTTGGTAACCTTGGATATATATATATATATATTACTTGCAAAGTGGGGACATGCTCACGGAACAATGATCAATGGACAAAGCCGCTTCCACACAGCAATCACTGGCATGTTCTCAAACTGGCGCAGTGCTATCACAGTGTCGTCTCTTTCTGAAACATGCGGAAAGAGACACAGGCACATTGGTGCAAAACCGGAACAAAGCCGGAAGTACTTGTATGTTCAGCCCAGATACCCCTCAACAACAATTGACAGTAAATACGATTTTGGACTCAGAAGGGAACCTTTCCAGACAGGCTCACACACAAAATATCCTATCTGAAAGTTGCTGAGCCGCCTTCTGGCACAGGTCAAGGCGTGAGCTACAGCTGTATGCGAGATAAAGTGCTGCAACGCTGCGCGCAACAACGGCTTCTTGTTTCTCAATCCCGCCAGAGTTTTAACACAAGTATTAAAATTATTACACAACAAGGTCTCAACAATTAAAAGTCCTTAGCATACTTTCCCTGTCAGCTTTGACTGTGCTGCTCCTGCATCAATTCTGGGTGTGGGCTCATCCCGGACCTCAGCCCCAAGGTGGACAAGCAGGACAGCTTGGTCAAGCTGCTGGGCAAGTCCGACCTAGGCTTCTGAAGGCTCTCGGCACTTCTGAATGTGTGGGATTGCATCAAGGCATCCGTACCAACCCAGATACATGAAAACTACAAGTTCGTAGGCTAACAGGACCCCCCAGACCAAGTTGATAGCATGCTAAGATTGGCTGAACCAACGCTAGATGAATGATCAACCAATACCCAGATTTATACATGTAACATGTAACCGTACGTATGACACCTGCTTCCGGTTATCCTGTGCTGACAGCATGGGCTCAAGTGTCAACCGCTGCCTGAGGTCTCTGCAGCTTGTTCTTCCCAGCTTCCAGCCTGGCGAGTCAAGCAAGTTGCCCCAACCCAAGGCAGCAAGTTCCCAACGAATGAAAGGTCCCTTTGCGCTTGCTTGGGCGCAACTAGAGACTCAGACACGCTCATAGCCAGCCAGTGGTTCGACAATGCGCCCTCTTTCCAATGGAGCCAGTACAGTACTTAGTCTTTGAAGACGCTCCGATCGTCCAGGTTGGCGGACAACGGCAAACATGGCATGGCATGTGCCCTTTGCAGTAGGTACTCGTGCTTCCCCGGTGCAACATATCAGACATTATCAACGCCCAAGTCGTGCCTGGACGAGCGATCAAAGCCAAAGGCCGCACGCTGATTCGTTTATTAGGTTCTGTTCAGGCCCGGAAGAGCGTGCTCCAGCTGTCCTGAAGTCAGCCCCCGAGTTCCCCCACAACCTTGCCTGGCCCCCAGACTCAGTCCCGATGCAATTCGGCCCAGCCGAATTGCGCCCCCAGTCCTTAGGTCCCCACGTTGCCCCTTCACCGCGTTTGCAATCCTCCATAGGCAAACTTTCGAACGGCTAAATGGTATCAGTTAAACATCCCTGCGTAAGTTCAAGGTGTTGAATGTGTTGTTCACCGGCAGCATGGCCTCTATAGAGGGTAGCTGCTTCACTGCAAAAGCTCCTCGCCAAACACGCCGTTGGCATGCTTATCTAAGTATGTGTTCAATCTACTTCATTGCTTGGCTCGACGTGCAGGGGCGCAAGTTCGTGGCTGCAACCGGCGAGGAATGATGGGAAATTCCAAGGTCTTGACGCTGAAAGTGGCAAAGGTCAAAGAGGACAGCCCCTCAGCCCTCTCGCCTCACCAGGCAGCTGAGATCCCCGAGACCTGAGAGCTGGTTCAGACATTTAATCAAAAAAGACCGGCTGAAGCAGGAAAATAGATGGGATCGCCTCAAAATAGGGGTAGCCCTGAAATGCGTTGGTTTGGCTCATAACAGGTATCCGCCATTTGAGAAACCCTGCAATTGCCGGACCGGGAGTGCCCTCGCTGCGAGATGGAGCCAAAGTGGTGTGAGTTTGAGTCGTCTCGTTGCAAACGCGACACAGCCTCTTACATGGCCATGGGTCAAAATCCCGTACCCCCAGTGAAAAATAGACTAAAATGGGTGGTCATTGGTTTTGACCCACAGCCACATGGCAACAGCTCGCCCCCGCCCAAACGGCACGCGATTCTTGCTGTGTCGGGCATTCGGGCATCCGATTCTAAGGCGACCAAAAGCATCCGTTGGGACGACCGGCCGGCAGGCGCTCCCAGCAGGGCTCGACGAGTTGCCAAGAAGCCGCACGCTTCACTTTGGTACCGCTGTCCCAAAAAACGCTTCAAACGAAGCTTCTTGGAACTGTGGAAGCGCAGACTAGCGTGCACTTACTTTGAGCGCGCAGGCTCATCAGCCAAAAGCCTCTTCACTGAAGCTTGGGAAAGATGCGATTGCCAACTCATCGAGGCAGTTGAGCCCGCAGCTCAACATATACAAATGATCAGGGTCACCGCTCAGCCTGAACAACTAAGCAGCAGTCAAATCCGTTGCAATGTCTGCACCCTCCAACTGGTTCTATATAGTAGTCGCAATTCGTGACAAACTAAATTCCCTTCGAAGGGGGTGATGACCATCCCGACCATCCCTAGCAACCAAGCAATTAAACAAGTTTTTTCACCATGGCACACGTAAGATTCAATCTCACACATGTGTGCCACAGCCAAACTGCTTCTCTGTATGGACCTAATTAAATTAGAGAGTCCCTGATGTTTGTGGTTCAAATTTTAAGTTTCATTGTGCAACCTCACCTTTCTGTGATACCAAAGTCGGCCATCTTCATGACTACTGTGTCACTTCAAACAAGGATTCCCTGGGTGGCGCGGAAAGTACCCTGCCCCCACAACCATGTATCCTTCCCGAATGGACCCAGAATACCTTGGACGAGATCAATACCAACGGTGACGGAACCTGTGAAATTCGCGTTCCAAGTCCGATTCGCGATGGCTCTGAGCAGCGTGCTGGGAGGCAGCTCTAGGAGGAGGTTGCTCGACACATCCAACCTCGATCAAACCGTGAGGTGTACTGGCGGATGTTAGACCCACGTAGATTCTAGCCACGGTAAGGGGACTAAGCCCACTACCTGCCATGGTTGCAACCCGAAAAAGGGCTATGCGCTGGGCCATGCGCTTTTAGCTACTTCCAGCAGCAAGGCAAACAAATCAATTTCCGTGAGGGGGCATCCCTGCTGGAGTCTAGATTTGGCTCACAACCGCATGTGCACCAACATTGCTTCTGAGACTTGCCCAGAGCCTATCGCACAAAGTCAACCCCAATTTTGGCGTGGTTTACGCCCTAAGTGTCGGGCATGAATGGTCTGATTTTGGACAGTACCGGGTCGTTGTATGGTTGACTCCCCTGAAAGTGTTTTGGGACAAACCTGCGTCGAACAGCTGTCTGTTCCTTTTTTTTTTGCAATTACGACATGCAACACAGCCTTGGGTCTGCAATGTTCAACATCTGCAGCTTTGCGAATGAAACCTGAATTCGCTCAAACGCCTGTTGAATCTCAACGCTCCAAAGCTGCATCACCGCACGGTTCCCTAGGTCCTTTGTCTCCGTCACAGCCTGCAATGTTGCCCTCCCGAATAAAAGGATATGTTCATGCAGATTAGCGTTCTTGACAACACAAGGTAAACACAAAAATCATCCCTGAATTGCGGTAAAATATGGGTGTCTCCAAGTAAGCGACACCATAAAATTAGGTGATGTTCTTTGGGTTTCACGTCAAAGGGTACCCCCATTAGAAGTTCAGTCCCCCCGGTATAGGTTCACTGCAGCTGAACGGCAAGGTCCAGATCAGTTGAAGTGACGTCCTCAAGTTGATCCTCCAAATGCTTTGTTTTTAGACGAAACCCCCACATCATTTCAATTTAAGGGCCCAGCTTCAGGATGGCTTCCTTTTGGAATGAATGCACATAGCAGGTGTAAGAGGGAAAATACATTTCCCCTGGAAAGATGGCTTCCTGGTTGCACACGCCCCGGGGCCCGTGGAATCTGGAAAGCAACGCAGTGTCTATGTGTCACCTAGGCCAAGCAACAAGTCGGCGCATCGCTGCCCGATGCCATGGAAGCAAGACTGAGGTAGGCGCTCAGTGAGGGACTTCAGATTGCCAATCTCTGCTGGTAGACCTTCCGACACAACGCCAAAATCAGCGGCGATGCATGCCGTCCGACACGTCTGTCTTCGGTAAATTTGCCTTGCCAACTCCTGCCCCTTGCTTCAAACACAACGTCGATGTTTTTTTTGGGGGGGTTGCCCACATGTTGTCCAGCAGTATGTGAATCAACCGGGACTTCATGTCTGAGGCGCGGAAGTTTCTTCATGTCGTCCTCTCCCCGTGGCGATGTTGTTTTAGATATAGTTCACATTTGCTCACACAGCATTGCACATGAAATGCAATTACCGCAAGACTCGCTCAGCATCAAGCGCAGTCCTATGCAATATTCGCGGAGTGTTTCAAAGTTCTCATCAAGAAACATACCGCGACTTCCCGTCCGCCCCGCACACACCTATCGCTTTCCGCAGGAGCCCGAGCACACATGTCATGATTCTGAGTCTTGCTACGGAGATGGTCAGGCTCTTGATCTTCATTCGGAAGTTATGTCTATCGCACCCGGAATCGATGTCTGAAACCACAGTTGTGCCAACTATATGTGCCACGAATGGAACCACCTGGCTCTGTCAGGTATTGCACCTAACTATATGACTCCGGCAGGGTATCACACATGGTCACCCTTCGAATGGACAAAGTTGCTTGGAGTTCTCCCATGTCCTGCAAAGAAGAGCGGACTACCAATCATATTGTGAGCAACTCATATGGCAGGGGCGGCCATGGTCCATCGGCAATTGGGCGACTGGTGTCTCAAGCGCAGGCCCTGCAAGTTGGATGTTCTTGCTGGGGAGTCAGTTTCGCCCACTGGAAACCAAAGAGATGCCTGGCGCCCAAACAGGGTGCCACTAGGCATCAAGAAAGCCTAGGTTCTCCAGTAGAGAGGTTAGAATAAGGGTACCCTTTTTTCTGTAGTTGTTTTTTAGTATTGGAACCCTTCCCCAAAAAAGGATAAAAGGGCACTACTGGGGGACCTAGAAAGTAAATCGCGGTCCAAAAGGTCAACGGGGGACCAATGACAAGCAACAAGCAAAACAGGAGGGGCCTGTAAGCTGGTTGCTGTAGAGGTCCAAGACTTGCCTCAGGAAAAGAAGCTGTCTCACCAATGATTCCGGAGAACACGCAGGAATACAAAATTCATGGAAACTACATCATCTTTTGGACTACAGGTTTAGACTTTCTCGCTTTTCTATATCAAGTTCCTAATCACTCACACCAAACCAAGTGGCCTCTCAGCCCCCGCCGCCTTTGAGATGCGTGACTTTCAATGGGACACAGCTTGAGGGGAAGCAAGCGGCATGGTTCACCTGTCGTGTCTAGCGAGAGGTTGCTGATGTTGTGTGAGCACTGCTCAAGTTTCATGCTGACGCACAGATTGCGTCGCCTTTCAACTAGGCCCAAGGAAACGTCCGTCAAATACACAACCCTGTCCAAGCAAAGTTGTCATCAACTAGCTTTCATCATCCGATGAAGGGTCTCGTTTTGGGGAGGACCTTCTTGTTGTACCTGCATGGTGGTGCACCATCGTGGAGTTATATTTATACATACGTCCGAAATGGACAAACAACAAACCATGAACAACAATTGAATGCAGGTAGGTTTGACGTAAAGCAAGTGAGACGGCAACAAGTTCGCACGACTAAGAAGAGAAGCAAATTGAGTCATGCCTACCAGCTCAGCGGCTCAACTGATGCCATTGTGAATCTTGAAGTGGCTTCCGGATTGAAGAAATGCCGGCAAATTGGAATGCCGCTGCCAGGTGAAAGCAGGGGTTCAATTCCAGGCATGTCAGGCGGCACGGGATCTCCTGAATTTGATCAACACCGGTGGGTTCCAATGAAACTGCTTGTCCGGCGGAAATTGGGAACCTGTGACTCAAGTGAGTTCAAGGGATGCTTGGGGGTAAATCGAAAGAGTCTTGCAAGCCCCGGGGTTGTCCAAGACCTAAAAAAAAGATCGAATCGCCAAGCCTTCGGAAGCGCATTTTCCTGCTGGTGCTCAGGGAATGAGGGAATGAATCCAGGCTTTTGGTCCCCTTAAAGGAAACCATAGGGGATGGTAGTACCCGAATGTCTTTTTAGAGGAAACCATAGGGGAAGGTCGGCATTTTGTAGGATCATCGCCTATCATTCCCCGCTCTCCGAGTCTCTGGGGCTCTGGGGCGCAGGCAGCCGCTGGAACCGGCAGAGCTTCGCGGAAAGGGCCTGGCCGCGGCTTGACGCGGCTGAACGGGGCGATGGCTTCGGCACGGGGAACTGGGCTGTCCTCAGATCCAGTGCCAAAAGTTGAAAATTTGTGGGTTAAATGGAAATCCAGCTACTAAATACTAAACAGCTAAAAGGCTTAAGGGGATGGCTGGGAGCCACCAAGGTAAGTGGGTAGTAAACTTGGTTATCTCCCGCGGGAAGGAGACGTATGCTGGTGGCTTTTGTGGGTCATAAGTTACAGCCATGGCTGTTACCCACTCAAAAAAGTACCCTGCCCCTTTGAGCAGGGTCCTCATTTTGACCCTTTCCAGGGTTTTCAAAGTCAGCAACGGTTCCCTTAACCTAAGACTTTGGAGGTGACTGTCATGGTAAAATCATGAGGCTAGCCTCCCACATTCGGACGCTGCAATTGGAGGGACTTGTTCTCGAAATTGCTGGGGACATTCCCTTCGAGCCACCATTTGGAGCGTATACACCAGTCCTAGCTGTTGAGTTCCTTGAATAGGGGCCCTTGGTATGGAAACAAATATACCTCAAATCGTAGCGGGGTTTGGGTCAGACAAGTAATCGATAAACGCAACTGGTGGTCTATGCATTTGGGAACCTAACACCTCTGCCTCAAAAGCAGCAGGGTGCCCGTTGGGCTGGTAGAAGAAAAAACAATGGAGACACGACATATTCTGCGGGTCAACCTGTTGAAGACACACCAGTGCCAAGCTCAAAAGCTGTACCGAATACACTCCCTGAACATCGCTACATTCATCATCTATTCTTTGTAGTTGAATTCTGGGTTTTGCATATCCCCAGAGGTAATTATCATTGACTACTCGGGCAAGCCTGTTAGGAGGGGAAAATAAGCAATCTTCATTTCAGCAAGTGGAAGGAGAACTCTCTCTCAAAACCAAGTTAACAGTTTGTGTATTTTTTTTTTTAAAAAAAAGTCTTCGTTTCGGCAAAATGAATCGTGTCCCTCCCAACTTCTCTCCTCCAACGCTCCGCGCGCGCAAGCTTCGCTGGCTGCGGCGCCTGGAGCTGGTTCTGCCGTGCCTTCAGCTTCAGCAGCTTCAGGCCGCCGAGGTCTCGGGATGAATCGATTGCCCGTGGGGCTGTGGGGCGCGGGGCGAGCGAAGTGAACCCGACCGAAAGAGGGCGTGGGGCGAGCGAACCCGATCCTTGAGGGAGGAAAGAGGGAGAGGGAGAGGGAGAGGGGAGGGGGGGAGAGGGGAGGGGAGGGCTGCAAAACACGGAGTTCCCTCGCGTGAGAAGGAGCTCTTCGTTTTTGCAGCCACCTACAAATGAATAAGCACGGTCCTTAGGATGTATTTGGGACATTAAAGAACACACACACACACAGTTTTAGAAGCTGATTTTGGGATCCCTATAACGCACGTGCCTTGTGGATGCATCCTTTAAGGAACCCAGTTCAACCACCAAATCTGTAAGGCACTTCCCGTTGGTGCCCCTTGAAGACGACAGCCACGATCCAGTTTAAAGACCATTGTTAGACCAAGCATTTGCGGAGCCTTCAGCGACCGTGTTCTTCGTTCAGTGGACACGTGGACATGGAACAACTGGATAGGGTCAGTTGCTTTGGCAATATCTGAGACGCAAGACAAAACTGGCTGCGCCGAGAAGCTTGGGGAAAATGCAGTGGGCCCTGTTTAAGGAAATTAGGGTTGTCCACTCCAACTTACAGCAGACTACCAATCCACAAATGCAGCCGCAACCGATAACTCAGTCTCAGGCTGACAAAAAGGCTGCTCTCCAATGCGCCCGTGTTGGAGTCAACACTTGCGGCATCCGAAAGACAAATTCTTTATATAGCTGATGGTTGAAGCCCACTTCTCATTGTCACATCTTGTAGACAAACTGTCATTACATTTGCTTTCTCGCCCCCAGGAAAAAAGAAGAAGAAGAAGAAGAAACAACATGTTTCCAGTAGTGATAGTTTCCCGTTAAAAAGGGAAAATACCAGTAAACCCAAAACATATAACAAATCCGCAAACGGAAGCATCTGGCATGTGTTCTAGCCTCAGGCACTGGAGTACCTGAGCCACAGACCTGGCGGTATCCATCGCAGCTGCATGCTGCAAAGATCCAACCTGATCGCGGGCGAGGACTCGTATCGACCTGAATGCCCTCAAAGGCAAGCAGATGGGAGGCTTGAAGCTTCGGCATGACACAGAGATCTTTGCTGGGCTCAGCTCAGATCCAGTGCATAAAGAGACTAACTTTGAGTGGCTTGAATGGAAACCCAACCACTAAACACTAAGAGGCTGAAAGGCAAAGGAACCGGATGCCTGGGAGCAACCAAGAGATGGGAGGCTTGCAGCTGCGGTTTTGGCAAAGTGGAGCTCTTGGTTCCAACGCTCTGGACGGCAAGGCCGCCGCGTTTTTATCCCGCAAGCCTCGGGCCGAAGCCCGGTCGCTACGGCGGGTTTGCGCTTGTGGAGCCCGGGTCGAAGGTTGCAGGGTGTCCTGCATAGAGCCAGAGGTGAAAATCTCCAGTTCCTCTAGGGGTAGCTTCCATTTCCATTCTTTCTAGGGATCCTTCTTTCTAGAAAACCACCAAAAACCCCTAGAGTATTCACATTTCCTCCCAGCAACAGCTTCCCAACATCCAAGAAATTTGCAAAAAGACATGCCGAATTCTCGGCAGTATGACGCGTACTGTGCTCTAGGCCCACCTCTCGTGCTTTCCATAGTTGTTCTGTGACCCAGGTAGAAAAGAACATGGGGGGGGCTTCTCAAGAGGCTTCACCATGTTTAAAGGGGATGTCACAGAATCAAAAAGGGAAGAGTGGAACCCAATGAAAAAGTGTTTCTTGACAACTCGCCAACAGCAATCTGCTTTGGCTTGCACAAATCTAATGGGCTGTCCACTCGCATCACCGTCTAGCTGCGGGCAAAGAGCTCACATTCTGCAATCATGCAAGCCATTTCCAGCGGAATAATCATTCCAGGCTTTCTTAGGTCGTGCAGGATTTCATCCATCCACAGTAGTTCCCTTAACAGGATCATTATCATGGCTATTAAGGATCCTTGCTACCAGGTGCATGACCATCCCTGTTAACCCCACAGAAGGAGTCTTTGGACCATTGCAGTGATGCATTGCAAATTATGCGACGACTATGTCCGTAATTCGTCCCACTTGTGTAGTCAATCAATGCGTCCCCAAGAGAATCTGGTTCCCCCAAACGCATCTTTGTTTTCAAGCAAGCCCCTGCCAATCTATACTCTAAGCTGGCGGCTCGTCGGTTTCCAGCATCTTCAGCAACTCTGGCTTCGACTCAGCACGCCGGGCAAATTGTTCAAAAAGAGCGAGATTTGAGGACGCAATACTCAGGGCAATCTTGACTTTGACTGGCTTGGAGTTTGCTAAGAAAACCCCACCACCCACCCAGTCCCAACCAAACCCAAGGAAGGGATTGCAACATGAACAACACAAAGCGTAGTTCGAAAGGGCCCAAGAGCAAACCTGCCGTCAGATGCAGCAGAACCGTTGCCACCATCTGGCCCTGTCACCCTATCTGAGAAATTCCTTGGAAAAGCCGCGGTAAAGGACCTGCGTGGGCCAATCGCTCGCAAAACTCTCTGAGCTTGTGAACAGATTTGCCCAAACCGCATCCGAGATGCGGGGCTGGATCCAAAGGTCCAAAAACACGGGATGACCATTGGGGAAAAACACTAAAGACGTGGGATTTCTCAGCAAAAGGGGAAAATGTTACCATGGTCCTTTGGTTTTCGGAATATTGATCAACCCCCATGACCTCCACCTCCCCCCTCTCAACCCCCCAGGTGCTGTCCATGGGATCCGCACATCAACCGTTCCGAGCCGCAGGTCGCGCAAGGCGCCGAACTTCAGCAGCG
The DNA here is from genome assembly GCA_963377175.1 of Effrenium voratum. Classification (NCBI taxonomy): domain Eukaryota; class Dinophyceae; order Suessiales; family Symbiodiniaceae; genus Effrenium; species Effrenium voratum. Next base: position 559,202 of record CAUJNA010001447.1, read on the forward strand.
CCGCCAGCCTAGCGGAAGCCCGAGGGCCAGGCGACGGTCCACGGCTGGAGGTCTGGGAAGGCCTTCTCTTTGACGGGGGTCATGATTTTGATTCTGGGGTTATCAAAGTCAGAAACTGGGGGTTGTTTCCTTCAACCCATCACTTTAGGGGTAAATTTGATAAAGAAATCATAATGAGGCCAGTCTGACCCAACGGGTACACTCGAGACAGGCATCTCGATTTGCTTGCGAGTGCGAGAGATGCAGGGAATAGACATGGAATTCTTGGAAGGCCTTGTCTTTGAAAGGGTAGATTTAAGAAAGGCATCTCCATGTGCCTGCGAGTGCGAGAGACGGAGTGTGGCAATCCCTGGGTTCATTCCATCATTCCCTACTGAGCACCAGCACGTTTGTATCGTGGGTGGTTGTATCGTGGGTTTGCAAACCAATATTCCCTGCTGGACCAACCAAACGGCTTTTCCCAAGCAACAGCCAAACACGACGCCCAGACCCATCTCAATCCGAACTCGGCTGTGCGTCCCGGCTCCAGGCTGCTCGAGCAACGGTCTAAGACGGCAGGCCGGAACCTATGGGCAGAAATGTCAGGGGTTTCTCAGAATAGGATCAACACAATTTGGATGAAACAGCAATGTTGGAAACTTGTTGGATAACGCAACCCTTTTCGGCCACTTGTTGGATCCCTTCCCTTATCTGGAGCGATCTTGTGTTGGTGACTGGTTGTTGAAGAGGACCCAACCACCTGGTGTCCACTTTGACAACCACAAGCATAGCACCTTGTGGAGGGTACCTCAAAATTGATTCTCCTCTCGGGGGCACCCGCCCTTTCAGTTGTCATAGTAGGAGGTACCAATTCAAAGCCAGGGGGAGCCAAATTGCACCCCGTCCGTCTGCGACTATTTGTGACTATTTGCGCCGAAGGGCCATTAAGGGCCAACACATGCCAACACCTTTCATGGCTCCCCGCGCTTCTTTTTCTAAATCAGAATTTGAAACACCGCCGATCCGATCGGCACAGAAGCTTGCGCAAAAGGAAACCATGCGCCAAGTTTCTGCCCTGGTGTTGATCATATCTTGGAGTTTTGGAGCAAATCACGACACATGTCCGAACTTTCCACAAATGGCATATATGGAACTAATGTCCATAAATGACTCACTATTGCCACTGTCATGTCCTATCGTTCATATTACGTATGTCGTTTTCAACATCAGGATCACTAGTACCATGAATACAAGCATTAGCCCTACGAATATTGTCTCTTGGGGTGCCTGTGCATTGCGCTGTGTCTGTGCATCTCCGTGCATCTGGGCGGCTACAGGCCTCTGCATCTGTCCGTCTCCGTGTTTCGGCGTGCCTGTTACTTAGCATTGGGGCTTAGAATGCTGCCGACCCTTTGTTGTATTGTCAGCCCCGGCAAAAGGTAAAGGTTCCCTAGCTAAAGTGGGTATGTGTTTTTTGAGGGTACCCTTTTTGGGGTTGGTTGCCCAACCCCCCCCCCTATGAAATCAATCTGCGCTCTATTGATCCTGAGTTACCATCATTCAAGGCTACGGCTTCTCAATGCCAATGCTTCATTCCTGACTGCTCTGTGGTGGCTCATGCTCAATGTCTAGAAACTCATGGGATTTCTTTCCAAATTGGGTTGTTTGTAACTTGGAAACGCACCAAAACACACATACACACACACACACACTTCCTTCACTACAAGGCTCCGTCCGCCCACAGCTATGGGGTGGCAAGTACTTCATTGCGAAGTTGCGCCTGGACATGTTACCATTTCTGCGTGCTGGCACGATAAAGTTTCATCGTACAGTTCACGACTGATCTTCCGACGGCATGCTGCAAATAGATGGGTCGCTTTTCCTTTTCCCGCCTGAGCAAAAGGTGGCTGTGGGTCAGAAAAATGTGCCCAAATTGGAACCCTGGTAAGTGGAAACGTGGACTAAAACCCGCGGTCCCCTGGTGGTTTAATTTTGACCCACACCAAGGTCTAACCTCTTGTAGCTCTAATTGCAAAGCCATTTGTTTCCAAAGAAGGTTTCTTTGGGGATTCAGTCACACCCTGTGTACCAGCCAACAATAAGGCCCGTGCCGGTTTTCCAGCACGGACGTGAGCGCCAGGTTGTCCTGCAGGTCCAACATTTCCAGCTTCCGCCTGAAGCTTCAGGGCTGAACCCGGTGTAAATCGGAACATTCAATTGGGTATGCGATGCCATGCGTCATCTAGGTCCTCCAGTAGAGTGGTTAGAATAAGGGTACCCTTTTTCAGCAGTCTATTTTAGTAGGGGAACCCTCCCCCAAAAAAGGGTAAAAGGGCACTACTGGGGGACCTAATCACACTCCAAACATGGGTGTTCTTTCGGTTTCCCCTTAAAACCACACCAAAGATCCAACAAGGTTCAAGGGTACCCTCAAAAACGCGCACACACACACACAAATGGAGGCTGCATGTCTGAAGGTGCACTTTTTGTTCCCGCTTTGCTCCCAGTTCCCTGTTCTGCCCTCTGGGGCATTTTTCGAAAATGTAACTTTCATTTTCAGAGCCCGGCCCCAAAACTTCGGGCCCAAGGGCAGTCTGAGTTGTCCCTGTTCCTGTTGTCTCCCTGCCGCTCCGTTCCCCAGTCAAGCCCCTGCCACTTCCGACCAGCTTTTCCGATGCCCTGGCGCCCTAAGGAAGGAGAACCTCTTTGGGGTCTCCCTGAAGCCATGGACCCGGCTTGCCATGGAAAAAAAGGATGCACTCAACCAGGTGCATTTCTCTTGGTCCATTTTGAAAGGAAAGCAAACTGGGGTCTCTGAAAAGAAGCAAAGGTTTTGTTTCTCCAGACCTTCAAATTCTGCAGCAAAGCTGGAATGATAAAGACAACAAACTTGAGTGCTGGTTTAAAAAAAGGCGCTTGTCAAACTTGCAAACCCCAAAGCCTGTTGTTTCCCTTGGTTTCCCTTGAGCTACCAAAAGGAAGGCCACATTGTGAGAACTCCCTGGAAAACTTCGCCCTGAGCGCCCGGCAGCCGCCACAGCGGTGGCAAGTCCAGCAGATGGTTCTGTGCCAAGCTCAGATTCCGCAGCGTCACCAAATGTTCTGGCGGCGAACGTTGGCATCTTGTCCTACTGTGGATGGACGAAATCCGCTTCTCGCACCACCTAAGAAACCCTGGAATGTTGATTCCCCTGTAAATACCAACAAACAATGGTTTCTCATGGTTTCAAAGTGGTGCAACATTTCGTCCATCCACTGTATATCCCTTGGCTGGAATTTGGACCCCGACAAAAAACATATATTTTGCCTGGTGAGTGGAAAACAAAGGGACCCCAACAAATCAAAAAGGGGAGCTAATTCTGGGGAAGATCTATGATTCGTGTACCCTTCCTCCCACTAAGATGGCATAGGGTACCTTTAAGATATGTTTCGTCTTGGAGGGAGCCCCTGTCAGTTGCCATGTTAGTGGGAGAGAGGGTATATATAAATGTATACATATATGTACATATGTTCCAACATGTATGATGGTTTAAGTGTCCTTCTTGTTAAAACAAAAATGAAGAAGCCCAACAATGTGCGTGCTTCCTGAGGGCTGTCCTTTGAGCTAAGCTGAAAAGGTCACGGAAGACACGCACACTCACAAAACACACACACACACACACACAAATACAAACACACAGACACAGACACACACGCACAACTACGCAACTACGCACACACAGATTGACATGAGACTTGATAGCAAATAATGATGGCAACAGCTTCGAAGTGTGTGACTAATTGTACGTTCACGTTGAAAATGCCCGGGGCACAACTCCGAGCAGTCACTGTCCCATACCCTGAAGGCCCAAACCGGACAGAACGTCGTGGAAGCAGCTGAGAGTCAGAATATGAACATGAGGCCCTATTCGCAAGACTACCTGCCCAATGTGCCTACGCCATCCGGTAGTCGTTGCAAAGCATTGCCACCTCGACAAATGTCACGCGCTTTTCTCGGAAGCAAATGAAACGCTGGACTTGCATCCTTAAGCCCAGATATTGAGAGTGACTCACTCGTGCACTCGCACCATGCACTTCATTGACTTGCAAAAAACAATGTTGGGGCACAACAATGCCGCTGTCCCTTTGACCAACTCAAAAGGGTACCCTCAAAAACAAACACTCGCACACACACACACACACACCATGCTGTCAAGTGTGTGCTGCATGTGAGCAATGGACCAGTACCTGCACAAGATGCCTTCAATAGCAAGGTTGCAACATGTGTGTGAACAACCAGCCCCGATTATGTCGCCTTTAAAGGGTAAGTAATTAGCCAAAAAGAGCTTGCTTCAACAATATGGGTGAATTATAATAGTTCACCAACCTGAAATAAGGTGGTTGGGCGGCTATTCCCCACATAAACCACCATTTGGGGTGAGGTCGTGTGAGGTCGTTATAGTTCACCCAGAACAATAGTGGTGTAAACATGCTGAAGACTTCATGGCTACACTTCCGAGAGGAATCCTGGATCTTCCTAGGCGCTGACTGACACTGAGCGAGGTCAATGAGGCCAAGCTGCACACCTAGGACTCGCGCCGATCTTTGTCTAGGGACCTGAACTTTCTACACTTCCAAAACCCGAAATAAGAATTCAAGTAAAGGTCCTACATCACGGTCATTTTATGCTCACTCTGAGTGAGACTCGAGACTCGTTTCTGCGGTGGTCATGCCCAAAGGCGAACCTGCGAGCTATTGCGAGCTATGTGACAGTGGCCAAAAGAGAAGGCTCCCAAATAAAAACTGTCTGATCTTTGTTCAAACCCTGCAATGCATGTGTTTCTTCGCATCAAACGCACAATGCGTGCTTTGATACCCGGTTTGGGTCATGTAACAAAAAAAACATTTTACAGCATACATAAACGGCCATACAGAATTGAGCACGTGTACAGAACTGCCCCATATTTCCCCTTCAAACATCATGGGTGCACCCCACCAAAAAGAAACTCGATGTGTAACACCACCCAAAGTAGCAATATAGGAAGTCCTGGCATACGATTGACAAGGGACTTCCTTCTGCCATTCCGGAAGCCTTCACAAACATAGGACCCTTTCGAAGCGAAATTATGGAAATCCAAGGACATCTCATGTAAAGCTACCAAGGACGACTGGATTCTTGCACCCCCTTGTCGTAATACTTGATTACTTGGCTAAAGTCACGCTGACTCCCCAAGCTGAGACACAAAGGGCTGGCTTTGACCCCTAAAAACCAATTTGAGGAGGAGGTGTTTTTTTGCTTTCTGCTCAGAGTGGTATTTTACTAGCGCGTAGCAACATCCCCAGCATGCACCAGGCTGCCCATTGGATCGGGCTTGATGGAAGTGAGTTGCTTGGGTGGCTTATGGTGAGTTGTTTAGGCTGCCTGAAATCTTAGTGAGGCTGGCGTTGGGTTGTCTTGGGTTTCATTTGGGCTCGACCGAGGTCTGATATGCTGGCTGTTGGGTGGGTTTTGGGTTGACTTGTGGGGTAAACAAACTCAAGACCCGCCCTCCTTAAGATCCCAGGCAGCCTAACAACTCACCCTAAAACTAACCCGAGCAACTCTCAACTGGCGTCAAATCCAACTTTTCTAGGTCCATGTGAGGCCTGTGTTGCTGGAAATGCAAGCAACCCATCAATCAACCAACCAACCAACCAACCAACCAGCCAGCCAGCCAGCCAGCCAGCCAGCCAGCCCATTTAACAAACGCAACACCCTAGCAAGAAAAACAACTTGATCCCCAATTTGGAGTCATCGGAACAAGGGAACCCGTGATTCATAACCCCAGGACGATTCATATTGAGGGTGCATAATTTAAGCGGGACTCCTTGAATCTTAGTTGCGGGAGCCGTCTATTGATCCGCACTGTTTGCTACAATCCCAAAAGCTGAATACAGAATTGGATCCAAGCACGTTTTTCCCCCCGGACTCGGTGGACCCGATCGCGTTTTAAAGAAAAACTCAGCAGAAATGGATCCCGCCAACGCTGGGCTTGGCTTCGCAAGCGAGGCTTTGGCGCTCTCGGGCAGCTCGGACAGGGCATTGTACCTGCCAACAGAAACCCAGCAACAGCCCAAACCCCCAAACCCATTGACAATTTGGGTATGGGTCAACAAATAAACCAGGAATTGGAAGGCAGGTTGTAGTTGGATTTGTTCATTTACCAGGGCAACCCAGTTTGGGTACCTGTTTTTGACACACAGCCAAGTGTTTCTACCAGCATATTAGTGGACGGCCTGCAAAATGGTCTGAACCCAAGAAGACGAAAGTTGAACTCAGGACGTGAGTGACAACAATTTCGAACCTGCCGCGGCAGTGCGATGCTACCTGATTTGTTGATAAAAATGATCATCTATACATGTTTGCTGCGGGGACAAAACGCCACTCAATTGATTCTGGTGTTTTTCGGGTGCTCAACTGGCTCTGGTCAGGTAAGTCAGGCCAGGACTGTTGTCTGCAGAAATGGTTTGTCAATTTCTGCCATTTCGTGGGAAGAGCCGTGAGAAATGATTCTCACGTAGTACAAAATGACCAATTGATGATTTCGGCCATTACTCAGGTAAGCCTACAGCGAGAAGAGCACTGACATCCGCTAGCAGTCAGTCATTGGCACGCTTGTTTTGGACGGCCGCCCCTTCGCCAGAAGTCAGAACCTATCAATCCGATCTCGCTATACGCGCCAAAGCCGGCCATCGTCACCGCGACGAGTCCTTCGCCGAGCAACGACTGCCTTTGAAACCTCCGGCCGCGTAAGACTTGGGCCAAGCCCGGGGTACCCTCTTTCCAAGCATGGAAGTGGACAGGAGGCCTTTTGATAATAGTCTTCGCAGATTCGCGGAAAGAGCGGTTTGAACCTCTCAGGTTTAGACCGCCTCTTCTCGCCTTCTTCAGGGCGGCTTGATCCGGTGTTGTTCAACCAACTGACTCTAGGTCCATGCGCGTCTAATGGCTGTTGCCAGGTTGGACAGCCCAGCGCAGTTCGTCTCACTGCGGGATCCTGGCGCTCCGGACTTGTCATGCGTCGAAAGCCCCCCAAAGTGTCAATGTGAGACATGATTTTGGCTGGCCCCCAAAGAAATCAACGGATTTCTTCTGGGGTGGTGTTGGACCTTTGATGTAGGTGCTTACTAATAATTGTAAATTAGGACATGCTAGAGGCACGAAGGTACTGAGCATACTCTCTTATCCGGATTCAAGAGTGTCAATGCCTGGAATCTGAAGTTGTGCTAAGGATTCTTTGGGCATAGAAAAGCAAAGTACCTTAGCAATATGAGGCACTCTTGGAATTCATCTTGAAATGCCCATGTTACAACGTTTAGCTTCAGCTGGGGATTGAACAATACTCGGACTGAACATATTCAAATGAATAATGTCACACCAATGAGCCTGTGCTTCCCTTGGCTGGACACTGCGCTCTTCCCGGCTATAACGACAAGCTGAGCGAAGTCCAATGAGGCATCAAACTAACTTGCTGGTTTGACAGGCAGGGAATGAGACATGGAATGACCCCGAACCATCCTGCATGGTTTCCTTTAGTTTATGGGAATCCCTAGGTTCATTCCCAAAACCGGGTCACTCCCTACATCCCCGATTTAACTTCCGATTTACGGGAATCCCCTTCTGGTTCATTCCCAAAACCCGGAGGGTCATTCCCTACTCAGCACCAAGCAAACACTTATTGGGCACCAGTTTGCTGCAACACACAGAAAAAAAAAAAAAAAAAAACATTGGACACCGCGTCGTCAAAATAACACTTCTCAGGCCACATTACAAAGCGCTTGTCGGGCATGGCTGGGTTGGTTTGTTTAGGGTTTGATGGGGTGGGCTGGTTAAGGGTTGGCTGGTTTAGGGTGTGCGTAGGGTGAGTTCAGGCTTGGTGTAGGGCGGTTTAGGGTGGGTTCAGGGTGAATCCAGGTGGATTTAGGGTGGGTCCCCTTCCTTCATTGCGTTCCCTCCTTCCCTCCTTCCCTACATGAGGATAAGTGTGATACATGTTTACTACCAACAACCTTTTCTGCAATGAATATTATTCCAGAGAAGATGACGATTATAGCTCCTAAAGAAAGATCGAACTGAACATGTGCAACAACATAATTTGTATCATGTAATCCTAGATCCACTGCAACATGTCCTAGAATTGTTCCTGTTGACCCACGCATAGTTAACAAGAAGACGGAAGCAACTCTCAGGCGTAAAACAATCGATTGGAGAGATATGGAAAAAGTCGCAGAACAGCTTTTGGAACTGTTCGTAAAGATACTAACATTGTAGCTCCTGTCTCTTGTATCACTTTCTAAACCTTCCTCCCTCTCTCCCTCTCTCCCTTTCTTTCTCCTCCCTCCCCTCCCCTCCCTCCCTTCCTTCCTTGCTTCCTTTCCTTCCTTTCTTCCTTATTATTCTTGGTTGCTCCTTCTGTCCTTTCTTTCTTGCGGTTGTCATGGGAATAGTTTGCACACATATATATATATATATATACATGTATTATATTTGATACCTAATAAGTGCTTCTTTGATACATCATATCCATATCCCCTAAGTCTCTCTGATTTCAACCGCGCCTGTATCACGTCTCAGCCTGGGGCCCTTCAAGACGTCATGCAGGTCCGACTGGGAGAACGTCCGCAAAAGCTCCTTGGACGTCCATGGAAACCCCACCTCCAAACCACCAAACCAGCCCCAGGGCTGAAAAACTGTCGGACGAAATCCGTTCGCACCACGTTGACACCATGGTTGAAACCAGTACTCAGTTGGTATTTATACAGGGAATCATCAGAAACCAGGGTTTTTTAGGTGGTGGTGGATTTTGTTCATGAACAGTAGGATGTACAGCCACTACATAGCCACCGTAGAAAGAGTATACGCCTCACTTGAGAAAAACAACTGATAAACGGTACATGCACAGAACTGCACACCTGCCGGCTGTGGGAGGTGTGCGCTCGTCGAGAGCAATCACACTTGCTACTTGCTTTGCGGTTTGAGCCAGGAAGTCGCATCATGGGATGGTGTTTCGCTGATCTCAGCAAGGCACACATGCTCTTTTGTTTGCAGGGCCGTTGGTCCCACTCTGCCCTTCAAAACAGGTTGCCCTTTAATTTGTTTGCTCTATTGTCGCTCAGGTGGTGATGCAAACATTGCTTGGACCGACCTTGTGACACGCAAACTTCTATTATACCTTTTACTACCTCCAAATTAAGGGCAAAAGTGGACAGGCGCGCGCGCACGCGTGCGTGCCTGCGTTCGTGGGTGCGTGTGTGGTGTGTGTGTGTGTGTGCGCGTGTGAGTGTATCAGGCAAACACGTGCCAGCGCTGCTTGTGCAGTTGGCAATGTTAATTTGTTCTTTCCTTAGCAATAGGTTTGGTCGCACTGTTGGAGGATTCCACAACTTGTGTTGCCAGCACACTGGGCATGATGCCTGCCCCTGCAGGCATCATGTACTCTTAAAAGAAGCTGACAGCGAACGTTGCTCTTTGTAGCTCGGCTTTGCGTTGAGGCTCCGTTTCCCCGTGTGTTCATGAGAGATGTTTTTGGTTTTATCACCCAGTGCTTCCAGATGCTGCGGAAGCTCTGGTTGCGGAAACCACTATTGTTCAACACAACCTCCTTTTGGTTGGGATTTGAAGGTGCCCAAAGTCTGGTGGCTTTACCCCCACTGTGCTACGTATCAACCCAGCAATCCAGCAACCAACCAACCAATCAACCAGCCATCCAACCAGCCGATTGTTGTTTACAACAAAAAACAAAAACGCGTCGCTCGCGCGCGCGTTTTACCGCCGAGCTGCCATGTGATGCTTCTCCATTTCAGACGCGACTGCCGTGGAGCACCTGTTGCGAAATCCCTCGGTTTTTCTCTCACCCCCTGCAAAACAAAAAACACAAAAAACGTATGGGTGTTTCTGAAAATTAGGGACCGCTGCTTCCAGGCGGTTGGTTTCCTTTGGCTTCCCTTGCAGCCATCCGAAGGGGTCCATCTGGCCCCTGAACAAAGCCCATATGGGTCTGTCTGTTTTGAGGGTACCATTTCTGAGTAAATTGTTTAAGGGAAGCCAAAAAGGAAACCACAATTTGGGAGGAGGCCAATCTCACAAAAGACAGAGCCCATATTCAATCCTTCAAGTCCCTCGAGTGCCAACCGGGCCAACAACAAAAAAAAGTGGATTTCGCAGAAACGATCAAGCGGGGATACAGAGGGAGCGGGGATATGGGGATTCCCTCGGCGCCATTTCCCATATCAGTTACTTAGTCAAGGTGATTCAAACGGGGGAATCCTCCCGTATCCAACTGGTTCCCCCTGCACCCTGCGAGTTGGTTTCCCTGAGTGTACCCATCCTTTGGTGGGACGGACTGTACCATGTGTACCACGAAGATCAACTAGTGCTAAAAACGAAAAAAACAAGACAAAAGTGGATTGGATTATTTTCTCCGAAGGCGCTTAGCGCTCAAGGGCGGCAAGTTCTCCTCGTCGATGCCGGCGAAAAGGCGTTCCCATTCCGCCCTAAGCGCAGGCGACTCGCACGCGCGCAACTCGCGAGCGCCCGGAGGGGTTTTTGTTTCTCCCGTAAAACACGAGACAGCGGCAAGGCAATCATGTCTCCTTGACGCTTAAAGGAAAAATATGTCCACATGGCAGTTGTCCAAGAAGTGCCAATGCACATCTGGAAAGACATGAGCTCACCCTTTCAGTTCCATTTCAACACAAGCTCGCTTTGAAGCGAGCGAAGAGCACAGCTCTTGAGTGCTTTTGCAAGGTTTCTTGCGCTACTCGGGACTTTCTGACGTCATACTGCCTCGTGCACGCGAGCGCACATTTGCACGGAGTGAACAAACCACCATCGTGTAACTAAGCGTTTGAGCCAAATAGCTCCATTATTATTCTACTAGTTTCCTCACATCATTCGAAGTTTCGACTATTCCAAACCCTTCACCGTTGCGCCATTGTGCAAATGCGTGCATCAAAAACTGGAGTCTGAACCAACAGTTGCCGAAAACCGACAACCTTCAGGAGTGGAATGGATCGAGCAAGAACCGTTGATGGTGAAACCTTGGGGAGTGGGACATGCTCCTAGGGGTTGATTCCCCATTCTTTTCAACCATCGTTCTTTCCAAAACCCGGCCGTTCCCTGGGTTTCCGGAGGTGGTCTAGAAATAAGGATCCCTGAAAAGAATGGGGAAGGTACCCCCAGAATGCTCGGGGTTTTCCGTGCATACAAGCAAAATGCCCTCGACGAAAGGTTGGGCTTCCGGGCCAGGTGGTGAGCGGGGCATTGGGAAGCGGCCGGAAGCCTTTGGCGACGAGCTGATCATGCTGGAGCTTGGCGTCTTCATAGCCCTGCTTGATCCTCGGGTGCTTTTTCTTTTTCGGATCCAAGAAATTCAACCTTGGATCATGGCACTCAGGATTTTGCTGGATCCGCGGACTCAGGATCTGTTTGATAAAGAAGACTGCAACCCATGGTTGATCGCCCGAAAATGGGGAACACCGCGCCGTGCTTCTTTCGGCGACTTGGATGTCCAAATGCAGTCGCCGGCATATTTGCTCTTGCAGTGAGCTGATATACGCTTGTGCAAAAAGTAAAGAAAGCAGACCCTGCGAAGCCTTAGGCACTCATTTTCCAGCGACTGCAACATATCCAAACATCTGCATGGGTACCTGTCTGGCCGAGCTGCAAGCCCCTCTGATGGGACCACGGATACAGGACCAGCACCTGACGAAAGTTCAAGCTCATGTCTTCAGGGTTCAGCTCATGTCTTCAGGGTTCCCACTACTACCAAAACAAACTTGGTTGACGTCAGGGGAGCAAAAAAAACAACTAGCAACTTCAACCACTAAACCACAATAAGCAAAAGTGTAAAATGTTTCCCAATAACAATCAAAAAAGGGTCTCTTGATGTAACATGATGTTGATCGCGGATTAATATCCCCCTGAACCAAACTGCAACTGTCCTCTTCCCCCCGCATTGCCAGCCAATGCTACTTTACAGGCCCCACACGGCTGGGCAAAAGACACATACACTTTTGACACCCACCGAAACAAAAACTGCCCCCTTGCCCCCAAAAAATCCAACATGTGTAACAAAACACACGTTTCAAATACACAAACTATTGCCAATACTTCTACCAGACCAAGTGTTCTTCATAGTATTGCTTTTCAAAAACAGGAACACATAGCTAGCCGGAACAACAAATGTATGCAAATGTCTTATTTCATTTTGCCCAAACAAGGTTTCATGCACTCTCCAGCCGTCGGATAAAAAACATGTGTCCTTTCACTTTCACATTGTTGTCCTACTGGCCAGCCAGAAAGAAATGGAGAGCACAGGAGACGATCGGGTGAATAGGCAGGGGCAAGGGGATCCTCCATTTTACAATAATTTCCTAAAAAAAGACAACGGCAGCGCCTCTTTTTGACATGCGAAGACTCCCTGACGTCGCTGAAAGGGTCATGATAAGCTCAGGCGAGTGCTACGAGAATGGGTAGAAGTTCCGGTAGAAGTCTTTGACAGACTTGATCACGGCCCAACCATTCCAGCAAAGAATATTTAGGCACCCTACCAAGGCGCAGACCTTCGGCAATGCCCAGAATCTGAGGGCCCAGAAGGGACCCACTCAGATGGGCGTTTGATTTCTCGAAATCACTCTAAATCACCTTAAACCATTCTAAACCACTCTGTTCTGAGACGTGAATATGTTTTTTTTCTGCAAATGGGCGCTACCCTGACGACACGCTGCTGGTGGCCAAACATGATGCAGGCGCAAAAAAACATGTGTTATTGAGCAGGAGTCGGAATATCTATATGTACAACTCAAGAAAACCGAATGCTCTTTCATCGCCTTCAACTCTGCAGATATTTGCTTAATGGCGAGAGTATGAAACATGTTGACGAAGACAAATACCTAGGAGCGCTCATCTCTTTTATCAAAGTGGACCCAATCATCAAACTGAATAACAGATTTCAGAAGCCATGCCAGTGCTCAATTCGCTCGACTTGTTTTGGAACACAACGCCATGATTGTGGTTTTTGCCTGGAACACGTTTCAGTTGAAGGGACTGCGTCAAACTTTTCAGTTGTACACCACGTTCATTCAAGGAAGGAACAAAGACGAGTACGTCTATCAGAAGGCCAATGAGCCCATGAATGCAGAAGTCAACTTGATCCCACAGCATCATGTTGCTTTTGCTACAACTTCAGCACCCCGAGAAGCAGAGCATCGGCCAGTTGGTAGACCGTCCAAGTTCTGGACAACCACAAACGTGCAGAGGGCACGGAATCATATCAACAAGCTGGACCCATCAATCGCAGCCGCAAGTTCCCTTTAACAAGATCAACCGAAAAAAATGGGAATGATATCGCTGCTCGATCCGGCAAGAGCGTACGAAGTGCCTTTCAGAGCTTACATGAAAGGAGGACCAGTTCAGTGTGAACTTGCTCGATATAAAACACTCAGAATGTCAGTGTTACGGAGATCGAAAAGACGTTCAGCAAATAGTTTTCACTAGCTTGCAGCAGGTCAGGTAGAGCCAACGGCTTGTTACGTTTCACCTGCAACTGGCCATGGCAGTAAAAAGAAATCCCCCAGTTCGTGACACCAACGGTTCCGCGAAATGAGGAAAACAGACAATGGAAACCCTGAAACAACAAAAACAACATCCGATTTGTCGTGAAATCCGTGACGCTGATACGTGGTTCAATCAAAGCCCAAAGTCTGCTGTCCAAGCCAATTAAACACAACACACACACACACACACACGCACACACCCCAACACAAAACCTCTTCTCAATTCAGTCGATCTCTCGCAACTCTCCCCTTTCCCCGTGCCCCTTCCCCCCCCTCCCCCCATCCCATCCACCCCATCTGCCCAGCCTCCGTGGGCATAAAGCGCGTGGGCTGGATCGTGGCGCAGCCCATGGCCGGGGGCAGAAGGGTCGCCCACCAGGGGAAGCACGTGACCTTCACCACCTGCGACAACATGGGTGTGGCTCAAAATTAAAGAGCTAGGGCAAACCGCAGGATTTAGTTCTTGGTTCCATTTGCCAAGGGTGCCATTTTGGTACGTGACCTTGACCGCAATCGCAATCGATGGCACCCCAAAAAGCACCCTAAAAGGAACAGCACATATTACATGGGTTTTGCGCCCCAGAAATGCACCCTAGAAGAAACAGCATCTAGTCACATGGTTTGTGTGGATGGTGTTAACATTTCTCGGTTGCACCCTAAGAATATGCGGCATATTCTTACACCATGAAGGTGCATGACATATACGGATTTCTTGGTAAAGGGGATGACTAAAGCAAAGAAACAACGAGTTCTGCCAACTACGCGTCCGACCTGGGAACTCATTCACCTTGATCTCACTGAGGTGATGTTTAGAACCCGGTTTCGGAGCAAAACGTGGGGATTCAAGCGGCAAATAGTCCATTGAAGAACTCGACCTCTGCTTTTGCAACCCCTAACATCCGGTTTGACTCTGGCCCATACTGCGGATGGACGAAATCCTGCACCAGCTTGAAACCATGAATAACCATTGTTTGTTGGTATTTACAGAGGAATCGTCATTCCAGGTTTGTTGTGTGGTGCAGGATTTCGTCAATCCACAGTATTGGTGAATAAGAAACCAAAGTCAGTTCAATAGAGATGCCAAGGGTCGGGGTCCGTAAACAAGTCAAGCTGTCCCAGCTTCCACTGAGCTACCAGCTGCCTTTTTAGGAAACCAAGGCTTATTTCATGTTCAAACGTTGGTTTCCGCTGGTTGCCTCCTGGTTAAGCACAATCAAGCAATCTTCAAATGTCACATCTATTTTCAAACCTGGAATATCGGATTCTCAAGTAAAGGCCCTATTTCCTAGCCAGCTCCCTTCCCCTGCAGGTCAACTCGCCCGCGCTTTAGGAACAACCGTCACCCACATCATGATGACAGCCCTAATCCCAGCAGAACAAGCCTACCATTTTCGGCACGGAGCCAAGAACGACCTAGGGGCCGCATCACGGTGAGTGAATATTGCAGCCCTCCGTGCCTTTATCTGTAGCCTCCATTCATTACATGCTGCAATACGCGGCTCAGCCCCGCATGCTTTAACCCCCAAATTAGGCTCTAAGGTTGAACAAAGAACGACTGAACTTTCCGCATAGCTTCGTAGGCCAGAGCTCTCGAGCCAGGGACCTGTGGCACGCTTGTCATCAAGGCCCTCAAGGAGCCCTCACTGCATCCCTGCAACTCCGTCCACTGACCCGCATAGAGTTCCCCTGTAGCCTTCACAGCCATGTAAGCACTTCCCCTTCCCAGGACAAGCATAGACTTGTTTGGTTGGCGACTAAACAAGTCTTCCCACAAAGTGCCGAGTCCAGGAACTTGGAAAGGACAACTCAACAGGCCCGAAATACACAAAGCCATCCTATGAACATGAAAGAAACTCCCTCGACTCGAGAATGACATTGCCATTCCCTGTTTCCTCTTTAATGCAAGCACCCCCGGCGGAAAGGTCCAGTGACCCCTACAAGCGCACGTGCCAATAGCTGTTTCTTATCTTCTTTTGGGGAACGCACTGCTTGGGCTTCCATGTTTCTGAGCTGGGCTCAGGCTGAAGGAAGCAGCCATGAGTGCATTTCCAGAGCGACGGCCTCATCCCAAGGCTGGTTCTCGGGGATGGAGTACATCGCAGAGAAGCCGCCGTCAATGTAGAACTTCCCTACCCACACTTCCGCTAGATTTCCACAGATCCGGCACCTTTTGCTTCGTGGATGTAACACGGAAAGCCGTTTTACCCCCTCCAAAGGAAAACCGGTTAAAGGCATCTGGGGCAACACTCAAGGCTGCCATTCCCCACCCCAAAGGACTGAGAATGGTTGGCCGCGTTCGCCAACTTCAGATCTTTGGTGCATTTGACATCCCATGAGCATCGAACCCATTGCCTTCTGGTTCTCAGCTGGGAGGTTTCTATGGGCCTTAGCCCCTGTGAAACAAGGTAGAACCACTTGCTGAAATAGGCCTTCTGGAGGATTTTGGCGCCATGTTTGATTCCCGGATGGTGACTTGGTTCGGTTTGTCTTAGGGAACCTCCGAACGTAGCTTTCCCTCTGCTTTTCGCCTTTGAAACAAGCCCAAGGGTGCCGCGCCCGCCCAAAAATGTCCCGTCCGAGCGGACGGCCGACGGTCGCCTTGAAACATGCCGGGGCTCCGGAAGAAGGGCATCACCTCACCCGTCCCGGAATGTAGCCGTCAGTGAATTAAGCCGTGAGGAGTTTGGGGAGTTCCCTCTTTGGCAGGGACCCCGACCCCCCCCAAAAAAAAACAACAATTAAGTTGTGCACCCCAGGTTATAGGTTCTTGGGTTTTTTTCTTGGAGGGACCCTCCCCCCAAAAAAACAACATTAAAAAAATGTACTCCGCACAAAAAGGGAAGCATCAAAAAGAGACACTCACAAGGTATCTCGGGTTACAACCATGGCTTATTCACGTACCTGAAATAGGCTGAACATCCTATGATTGTGGGAGTGTGGAACCCTTCCGAGTGCCAAGTCAAGTCGGTGGCTCGTTGGCATCTGTTTGCTTACCACATCTTCAGAGTCACCCGCGAAACTGCCAAGCCAGCCAGTGGACTTGTCCCAAGCACACAGTATCCTTTCATGCAAATGGGACTCTTCCATTTGCTTCAGCCCCCTGGAAAAAATGGCATGCTTCCAACATTGATAGATTCCCTTAAAACCAACAAGGGAAAACAACAAACTTAAGCTTCCTGGTTTGCCGACAGCAACAGCCAATGGAGAACTTGCGGAACATCAAACAAATCCCATGGATCTAGCCAAGCCCGGTAGGTAAACAAGGATTTGTCCACGCGCACTTTTTGAGAAGTGCACGGGTATCCACAAAGTAAGCTCAGGCTGAAACCTGTTTCACCCACTCAATCCAGTTCCATGTCGCAGGAAACAGGGCTCACTGATGCGAATCCTGGATGTGTTCCTTTCCTTCGATCGATAGCTGCACAATAGTTGAACCTTGTAAGGACTCTGAATTCTTGAAAAACTTGGCCCACGTCGAGGTGCACAGAAAATCGGGTGTTTCGAGTCATATTCAGTCAGCCCTACAATATTAAAAACCTTTCGGAGGAGACCTGAAGATGCCAGCGGTGGCCAAACGAAGTACTCCGACCCCCAGCGACCAAAAAACGTCTGGTGGTCGAAGAGGAAACGCAGGAGGCCCAAAAGGGCATTTTGCTCTCTTGGCACTGGGATCAATACATGAATTCTTCCTCTTTTTTTGCGCCAGGTTTGACGTTCGACAGGACGCGAAGCTTTGTTCCGGTTCTGGCAGTGAAATCATCCAAGCAGCGCTCATGGAGCAAAGGGCCAGGGCGACCAGGTCCCGAAGGGTGGTGGGCACATCCAGGCAACGGTGCCCAGGAGGAAAGCACTGAGTGACTCCTGCCAGTCGAAGTGCCGAAGAGTTGTCGTAAGAAAATCAGCGGCTATATGGGTAGGGGTCAAAATTCAACCACAACAAAACCGCTGGTTTTAGTCCTTGGTTCCATTTACCAGGGTTCCATTTGGGGTAATTACCTATTTTTGACCCAGATCCATATAGTGGTACAGCACATTAAACCCCTGGCAGTGGTTTGGGGGTAGGGCCGGGTAGGGAAAACCATGCCTTAATTATGTCAAAGGCTGAATGTATGCACCCATGAACCCTGGTAGGAAGCCCTGATGCTTTTGCGCAAATATCCGAAAATGACAATTCATGATTGTTACAATGCCACCCTTTCTGCGCCATGGAACACAACGCGCCATGCACGAGTTGGTAGGTTCAGCCCGGGGTTCATTCATCGGTGAGGATTTTGCCCATGCGCAGCACCGATGTGGTTAATTCCCATGACTCGATCACTTTCCTTGGTACTTAAGTACACAATGTTACCACGTCCAGAGTCCAGAACATGCCTGGTGTCCACCAGGGTTTGCACAGCTTGTTGAAACCAACCCCTGGCTCCCTTTAGTGTCTACAAAGGTCTGAAACCTAAATTATGTGTTGAGCAACGGTTGTTTAAACATGTCGAAACAGGTAGCACAACACCTGTATTTACTAGGCATGTTTCATTCACATGCTTCACTGGACATGGAATCATTTAACTGTGATTGACACATACGAGGAAACATGTCGCCCGGTTCAAAGTATGTGGGCTCTCGACGGTAAGGGCTCCAAGAGCATTTGGTGTATGTCAATGGTCCTTTTGCAGAGGTTCGCTAAAAAACGGCCATTGCGCTCTCAAGTTGGAAGCCACCTATCTTCAAACAGATCGCCTACAACAAATTGGGCGCTCCAGCTGGTCAGTTGCGTTGCGGGTCTTGGGCCTTGGGTTGCTGTAGTATCGGCTCGTGAGTGTATAGCTTGGTTACCCATGGTGGGTTGCGGCTGTCGTGGCGATGGCTAGGTTCGCCCCAGACCACCATGTTGCCGAGTGGTGGCTTCCGCTGGAGTCGTGCTTTAAAGCCGGACTTTGGTCGCTTCAAACGCAGTTGCATCAGGGGAGCGTTGTTTGAAGAGATATTGATTAGTTTAGGGACCATGCGCTCCCCATATTCTCCCACGTACATCACAAGGAGGCTCTTTTTGAACGCTTTCAAGAATTACGACAATCAGCAGTGCTGTTTAGCCTTGACGGGACGCATAGGCACGTCCAGCCTTGACAAACCGGTAGGGAATTCGGTTAAGGCGGCAGACATGCGCCTTGGACCTGCGGCCGCTTACCATTTGCCTTGTGCAGTGAATCAAGATCTAACCTTCACAACCCTTGGTATGGTAGCAACAAAACAGTGCTTTTTGGAGACCCCTTCTAAACATGAACACAACTAAAAACCAAAATCTCACAACTTGCCAAGAGCAGTGAAGCAACGCATAGGTTTGTCAAGGGGAACGCACCACAAGTCGATTCCTGTGGTGTCCCTGTCATACCCATGTCGACCCAACGGGCTCAAAAGCAAACCAGCATGAACCAAACTTATGTTCTACCCGGAGAAGCCCTGTGTGTGTGTGTGTCTGCCTATTTGCGGATGGCCGTGGTTTCTTTCTCTCCCAAAGTAAAAAAAAAAAAAACAATCACTATGTGGCCACCAAAAGAACAGGCTAGCATAGTAGCCCGATGAACCGCTTTAAATGGGGAACAGCCTCCCAAAAAACATGGTGGACATAAAATCCCTTTAGTGACCAATAGGTGCACTTAGCACACATTTGGAGATGTCGACCAGATGCGTGGGCCACAACTCTGAGGTTGTGCCAACTCATTTCTACCGGCCGAGGGACCCCAACAACAAAACACCAACGTCGTACCCACTGGGATCGGTCCTATATGGCATTGTTTCCTGGCAGCTAGCTCAGCCACATCCTCATCGGTGATCCCAATCTGCTTCCAGTGATAAAGGGTGTCTTCCACCATGTCCTGGACACTTCAACGAGCAAAACCACTGCAAATATGTGCATGGGCTTTGTCTCGAAAGCAGAATCGGTACCCCAAACATGAGTCGTTTTGTTGGTTTTCCGCTAAAACCCTCAAAAACACAATATTCATATGGTCAATCCCTATTATGAAGCACACCCGCATGATCTGGGCCAAGTACTGTCATGCACAAACCGGACATACGGAACGCTTTACCACCGGACAAGATTGGTACAATTTGCCATGATTCAAACAGGAGCGTAGTTGGTCGCTGCGAATGACATATCCCTCAGAGTAGGGGGGGACACAGTTGCTTCCAACCCCTCCTGTTTGTTGGACCCTCTTTCTACCTCTTTGTATCTGGGTCCAAACAGGCGGGGGCGGTCCAAAGCCTTGGACAGTGAAGAGCTGAGAAACGAAACAAAGCAACTCCGTCACACCCAGGCTTTGGCATTGACCAACCTACCAATCACTACCAATCACTACCAATCACTACCAATCACCTTCTCAATCTCTGTTAGGAGCTGCCAAGGGTTGGGCTCCTGCTCTTTTTGGCTCCATTTCACCATTCTCAACATCCCTACCAAATAGGCTCGAGAGAAAACATGGCTTTGACCTAAGTTCAATTTACAAGCAAACAAAGCAATGGGCCCCATGGACGCATTGTGTGTGTAATGTATGTTTATATGTAGGTAGCTAGGTAGGTAGGTGTAGGTAGGTGGGTAGCCATGCAGGCAGGCAGGCAGGCTGGCAGGCAAGCAGGCAGGCAGGCAGCCAGGTTGGTAGGTAGGTACGTAGGCAGGTAGGCAGGTAGGTAGGTTGGTAGGTAATGTAGGTAGCTCGGTTATGTAGGAATATGTAGATAGGTAGGTATGCATGTAGGTAGGTATTCCTGATGTGTATGTAGGTGTGTCGGTATGTTGGTAGGCAACGGCAACCTGTAGGTATGCAAGCATGTAGGCATGTAAGTGTGTATGTAGGTAATTGCGGGCATAAACATGATTGTGGGTATTGGGTGTGTAAGTTGGCCTCTGGAAAGGTAGGTACGTAGGTAGGCATCCGTGTAGGTAGTTAGGTATGTAGGTATGTAGGCAGCCAGCCAGGCGGGCATGTATGCAGGTATGCAGGTATGTATGCGATGTATGGGATGTACGGATGGACGGACGGATGGATGGATGGATGGCTGGACGGACGGACGGACAGACGGACTGACGGATGAAAAGATCGATGGGTCGATGGATGGATGCGTAGGGCCTGCATGTGGATATGCACATATCTAGATACAAATATGAACATGGGTATGTCTGTGTCTATGTGTGTGTGTGTGTGAGAGGTGTGCGGGTCTCCCACAACCAGTTGCCACTCAAGTATACTCTGACCTTCAGTGCTCTTCTATCGAAGCTTGGATTTGAAAGCTCCCTAAACCTGCGTCGCTCGTGTCCAAGAGGCGTCGAAGTCGTGCCAATAGATGCCCTTCTTCAGAAGATGTTTCTTGAGATGTAGACCGAGCCTCAAGGACTCAAATTGCCATGGAAACGTGGCCCAACGTGGCCCAGCCAAGCTGCAACAAGATCTGGTACAAGTCAATGCCCATGGCGAGTGCCAGAATGGTAGAGCAGCCTGATGGTACGGATCTGCTTTGCCCAATGGTCTCGTTTGGGAAAAGCAGTCCGTGACCGGATCGCACGTTGAAAGGCATGATTTCTAGCCAGTTGGAAGAGTCAGTTTGCGAACCGACCAAGAGCCTAGGCAATGCGAACTCGGAGCCAGCTCGCACACGGTGATCCGGCCTCCGCTGATGCCTGAAAGCTGGACGTTGTCTACATGGAAGTGGTCCCGGATATATGTCACCTAAGAATCAACAGGTGTGGCAAATCTCAGAGCGTGTGTCTCGTGTCTGTGTGCTTGTGTCGCTGTCTGTGTGTCTTTGTGTCTGTCTGTCTGCATGTCTGCCTGTCTGCCTGTCGTTGTCTGTGTGCCATTGCGTCTTTGTATCTGTCTGTCTGTCGCTGTCTGTGTGTTCTTGTGTCTGTCTGTCCGTCTGTCTGTCGCTGTGTCCGCTTGCGTGTGCTCGCTCTGTCTCTCTCTCTCTCTATCTCTGTGTTTATGTCCTTCTTTGCGTCTTTCTTGTTTTATCTATTTATTTCCTTTCTTTCGTTATTTCTTTATTTGTTTCTTTCTTTATGTTTATTGTTTGGTTGTTTCTTTCTTTGTGTTTTTGCGTCGTTCTTTATCTATTTATCTATTTATTGTCCTCTCTCTTTGTGTATTTGTGTCTTTCTTTGTTTATTGATTTATGTGTTTCTTTATTTATTTATCTGTTTATTTTTGTTTATTTGGTTCTTCCTTTCTTTCTTTATTTGTTTCTTTATTGTCTTGCGAATTATCTTTCATTATTTCTGTCTTTGCTTTTATTTATTTATGTTTTCTATCTTCTTTCATTCATTCATTATTTATTTCTTTCTTTATGTCTGCTTTTTCTTTCTTTCTTTATTGATTTCTTTCTTTGTTTGTTCTTTCTTTATTTCTTTATTTCTTTATTATTTGCTTTGTTTTTCTCTCTCTCTCTCTCTCCCTCTTTGTCTGTTCATACTCTTGTGTGCGTCTGTGTGTCTGTGTGTCCGTGTATCTGTGTCTCTCTCAGTATGCCTGTCCCCATGCATGTGTGTCCATTCACGTATTATTTCATGCATGCAAGTGCGTGTAAGTGTATGCATCCTTCGTGTTGATGGTTCAAGACCCGGGACGCCCAAACAACATCAGCCCCATTTTGCTGTCTGTGTGATGCCAAAATTGCAACCGTGTACGTCGCCACCAGATCCACCACGCTAAGGGGCGATGCCATGGAAGTACCCCAGAAGCAAGCCAGATCCAGAGAAAGCCATAAAGGGCGGTCGCTGCTTCTCACACCTGGGACTGAGGCAGAAAAAGTCAGGATGCAACCACACGGTTCGGACCATATTCAAAATGGGTCATGGCATCACAAAGACTGGGCGTATTGAACAAAGGGTCAAGGACCCTCTAAAGGTGTGAGGGGAGCTTAAAGATGCTTAAAGGAATCCCAGTATTTTGGTGGGCTCCCACTGTCAGAGACAAGTCCTTGCTGGTTCCTCGATGGTCCGATGCCGTGGCAAAGCGTGTGCCTCCACACTCCCCAAGTCTTGATGAGGTTTCCGGAAAACCATCAAGAGTTCTGGTCTTGACACAAATGGACAGCTTTGAGTGGGCGAACAGCGAAAAATGACACAACCGAACTCAGGAGGGGCCAAACGGGAAAGTTCTGAACATGCTGGCGCCTGCTGGTGGCATAGACCTCCCAACTTGGAGTGACATCTCCGCACCTATAGACATGATGTTCGGCTCCCCAATGAATATCCAGCTTCTACATGTGCACATCTTGCTTGCTAATCGTGCAAAAGACAAAAGGCTTGATTTTGCACATCTGTCTGTCTCGTTCATCTGAACATATGTTTCAAACAAGACCAGGGATTGTCCTATGCATCCCTGGGCAAATTCACACCAGTTGGCAGGACAACTGTTGCTGCAACTGTGCATGACTTCACTACGACCCTGCTCCAAATTGGCAATTGCCGCCTGGGGAATGATTTGCCAGCCATGTGGCAGTCTGTTGCGTCCCTTGACATAGCAAGATCTTGTCGCACAACTGTGCCAAGTGTGTATGCCGACATCATGCAATGCTGAAACGAAACTGTAGTAGTGATGTGGATTCACCTGGAAGATGTCAACATGACTGTTTCGGGACATGTAAGGCAACCGACCTTCAACACGCAATCTTGAGATATTGTTCATCATGCAGCACGGTCAATTTCATGTGCATGAGGGTGCGTCCTGTCTGCTATGTTGTACCTTGATGTTTTGATATGCTTTGCAAGAATCGCCATCACTTCCCAAGTTCTTCGTCATGCGTGACGCACGGCCCCCGTCTTGCTTGCACATGATGATGCTTTTCTCAAGCAACACCAGTGTGTACTACTGCTGATTGCCGCATCGTAAGTGACAAACTGGCTGGGGGCCAAACGATATTTGTGAATAGGCAAATGGCGGTCGACTGGATTTCCTCTTTGGTCTTCGTCCAATTGAGTTCCACCCTTCCCCGGACGCGAAGCGCGACATTGCGAAATGTTTCGAGTAACAATTTGCATAAAACGGTTCAAGGTTGCTTTTTTGATTTTACAGTTCAAAAGTAAAGGCGTAATTCACATTTAGAAATACAAACTAAAGAAAATCATCTCATTAGCAAAAGGCCAGTATTAACTTCGAGTTTAAAATAATGTGCTGGAATACCCCGCTAATAAGACTGTTGTCAGGATTGGCGCGAAATTCGGCAGGATTAGTATTGGCTTAGAATTTGCGTATTCTAAAAGTAGTATTGGGGGCCCGGCGGCGTATAGGGAAAAACAATATGGTTTAATAGGGCGAAGTGATCGAGAGGGATGGACCGAGCCTCGCTGATTTTTCCTTTTAGCACCAGCCCCAGTCCCTAGAGCTCTTAGGCAACTGCCCACAGCCCAGGCAACGTGCTAGTCCTTGCCCTTCGCACCCCAGTTGTTGGCCTCAATCCCTTGCGCCCGTACAACGCACGCGCGGTGGCCGGCCAAATCGAAGTGGCCGGCCAGACCGCTTGAGTTTTAAGTTCCACAGTGTGCTATCCTGTTCAGAGACGCCAACCGAAGTACACAATGGGTGCTTTAACCGACTGTGCGTTTCAGACCTGTGATAATGTGTCGATGTGTAGCGCCATGAGTTCATGAGGCTGACGCTTGCACAAGGACTGCCAACCCCCCCCCCCGCCCCGGTACGTGAACCATGAAAGCTGAAAAAGGAGCTGTGCTTGATGTGGGTGTGCAGTTTGCACTTTTGGGGAGGATTTGTTGGTGGCATCGTATTACAATGGGGATTCATGATTCATGTCCACCAACCACCTAGGTTGCCCAAAGTTCATGGCCAACTTACTTTACTGAAGCTGCCAAGCTGCAAGGATCTTGGAACGGATTCCCGGCGCCGGTGCAAGCTATACCTAAAGCGGCCACTTGATGGCGCACACAATGGGATGGTGTAAGATTAAGAGGCGGCAGATTCGAACCCCCTGGACTTTTTGCGTCTCCACCAGCGTGGTTTCATGAGTTCGGCATGGTTTCTCTAGTTTTGCACTCACTTGCACAAATGGGCGCGGATTCATTTCGGGAAGCCAAAAGTGAGAAAAACTAACAAAGACAAGACACGATTAAAACGAGAACAATAAAACAACTAAAAAACAAAACGAAAAACAACTACCCCTCCTGCAACAACCGCCACTAGGGTTTCGGGCGCTGCTCAAACTGGCCATGCCTGCACTCCCGGAGGGCTTTGATTACGCGCCCAGCTCGAGGAAGCGATCGATCGACATATGGCATAGCAAACTACGGTAAGGAGTGGCACAGATCTGATATATGAGCATCAGTCCTTATAAGAACAGGAATTTATCCAGTAGGAAATATAACGGTCTTTCGGAAAAAACAAAAGCAGAACCTCTGTAATATACTAAGATATTTGAATTGTATAAGAATGTTCGCTATTCACAAGGGGTCCATCTACAGTAACGCGGCAACAAACTGTGCAGCTGAAAGAAGGGAAGGAGTGAGATAACTACAACGGGCAGCGCAAGCACGCCACTTCTACAGGTCCCCTGAATTGGACAACCTTGAAGCCAAAGCAAAAACACCAAGAACTGCCAACATGTTCTTGCAGCTAGGAAAACACAAGCATCAGTTGAACCGTCAAGGAGGGGATTAGACAAAGGCAGCCCACGTATCAGAAGAAAATGCATCAGACTATAGCTAATGTCTCTGGGCGCATTCCGTGACCATTCCAAACCAATGAAGAATTGCCTTGCCAGACGTTGGATTCAAACAACCCAACGTTGCTTCCCCTGGAAAATAACAACCAAACTTGGACATCTGGGGTACAATGAAAAACACATATTCAGATTCTGTCTCATACCTAGTCTTTTAAACACATGATCTGGAGGAGACCCCAGCAAACACCAGCCAGGACACCCTGATTCAAGTAGCGCTTCACATAATTTGGGGTTTGCATTCGGGTTTGCTCGCGTGGCTGTGGAAGCGGCGGGTTTGAAACACACTTTCCACCGGCAAACTGAGAAGCACTGTTCACGTGGAACATCACCCGGAATCTGTGATAACATTGGCCATCCCCATTGTCGCCTTAAAGGGGATTCTCACACAGAAGCTGAAATCTATCTCCACCACAAATACACACACACACACTTACACACACACACACTTACACACACACACACTTACACTTACACTTACACACACACACACACACACGCACATTGCTGTTCATTCGGATTCCCTTGGTATCACACAGAGTCTAAACCACGGCCGGAGTTTGCGAGTGGTTGGCCTTTCGTTTTATCTCTGGACTTAGGATCGTATAGCCAAAATCCCTTTTCACCTAGCATACCTAGCATTTTTTTTGGAAGCCCCATTGTCCACATGTTCAGCGGTTCGGCCCAAAGCGCAAAGCACGCAGGAAGAGCAAAGCAAGCACCGAGCGGGCCAGCTTTGCCAGCCGTTGGCCTGAGGAGGCTTGGACTGCATGGGCCACAAGTGATCGCGCCAAATCCATGAGAATGTTTCGTGAAGGGGTTCACATGAACACCTCTGCGCCCCGCTGTCCGTCAAGGTGTCTGGTTCCTTCCTACATTCGGTCCCGGGGATTCAAGTTGGCTATGCTTGCCGCAACCGACTCGTGCAAGGGGTCGAGTCACGAGTCGGTGACCATGACGGGTATTGAAGACTTTTTCTGCATGGGCTCAAACACAAGGGACTTCAACCAGAGGCAACGGCGCAACCTGCCAAGGCCAACGTGTCTAACCCAGTGACAGACCAGGGCTCCTGTTGCACCTACACCAAGGCAACATGTAACATGGATATGGACCTGATTTTGCATGTTGGCCAAATGCCCCCGTGCAACAACCAAGGGAAACCAAGCCCCTAGTTCAAGACACACCCATATTTTCGCATGTTGGTATGAGTTGAACTGGTGCGAGGTCAAACCTCGGCTCGCCTGTGCTGGACATCGACTGACGAGGAAACCGCTGCAAGTATGGTACCTCCTGGACTACTCTTTTGATGGCAAGCAACATCCTCATCTGTGTAGAAAACACGCACGCACAAAGACAGACACACAGACACACAGACACACAGACACACAGACACACAGACACACAGACACACAGACACACAGACACACAGACACAGACACACAGACACACAGACACACAGACACAGAGATACACAGATACAAACACACAGACACAAACACAAACACAAACGCGGACACGGAGACATACAGACATACAAACATGCAGACATACAGACATGCAGACACGCACACATACACACAGACACGGAGAACACACAGACACACAGACACAGACACACAGACACAGACACAGAGAACACACACAAAAACAGACACATCGCTCATTTGCAGCCACCCAACTTGCAGAACCGGCTGAAAATTGGCAACGCCGGTTGACGCATCAAAACCTTTGGCCCAGGCGGAACGGGCTTTGCAGCCGCTTGAGGGCAAGCTCCATGGTTGGAACACAGCGCTCGCAGGGAAACGCGATTCGCTTTGTGACCCGGCGATTCGCTTCACTCCGATCAACTCGGAAGGAACGTGTAGCAAGCATTGCGACAAGTCCCCTGGAAAAAAACATACTTCCAGTACTGATAGATTCCCCTTAAAAGCAACAGGGCAAAATATTCTTAAGCAAATGGAAGACAACCTTGTCCATGCTTCTTTGAGTTGGCAGAAGCGCGCCGTGGCACAAGCTGGCAACAAGTAGCTTGAGAAGCGGCAGCCATCGCCCCGTGTGTGACAGCTCAAAACACCTTGGTGGCTTCGTTAAATCTTCACGGCCATCGAAATCCTATTGAGCGAGACTGGCACGCGGGCTCCCACTCCTTTCCCCTCCCTGCCTCGAACAACCGAACCGATCAAAACCTAGAGGTTTACCCGACATGCAAAGAAACCAACCAGCGGCCTTCCAACCCTTCACAGCTAGGCTCTCCGAACTCTTGCATTTTTAAATCAAACCCGCGGAATTCCATGGCTAGGTCCGCTTACTTCCCTTCACCGGGCTTTGACTCGTGACGGTTTGTTTCCGCCTCACGTCCAAGTCCTGCAACTTGCTGAGGTGCCCGAGATCTCCCGGCAGCGCCTCACGACTTTGAACAATTATCGTCACTTGAGTTGAGATACCACAACCCAACTTGCAAACTTCCATTTGCAATTTGCCCCCAGTATCCCCCACCTAGGGTTTCAAGAACCTGTAAAAATGTCGTATCCTGACTAAAACATCGTGTTGTTTTCTTGATTTTCTACAGTGCAAGATTCCCTCTAACACACTCAGGAGAACATTTAAACCAAATCTGTGTAACCAAACGGATCCACGGATGGCGTCAGGTAGAGTGAGCGTGAATTGATCGAAAGGTGCCGGAAAGCCGTTTCAGTTCACACCCGCGGCAAATTGAGCATGAACCAAGGCTTGGGTACCCCCCCACACATAAGGGGGCTTCTAATTTGGCGGCTCGTGGCTTCTGTTTGGAGTGCTATTGGCTATACGATTGTTTCTTTGTTTGTTTGTTGGTTGTTTGTTTGCTTTTTCTGTGTGTGTTGTTCAGATTGTCGGTTTGGTGCGGTTTGATCTGTGTGTGTTTGCCTGGTCTTCTGTTGTCCGTCAGTCCGTCCCTCCGCTTGCTTGCTTCCTTGCTTGCTTGCGTGTCTTTGGGCTCTTGTCTTTGTTTCTCCGTGTGTCCCTTCGCGCGCGTCGTGTCTCTCGTGTTTCCCAAGCTGGCACCCGGGTGGGTGTTTTTGCGGCTTCCGTAGACATGCCCCTCGAACGCGGTGGGCCTTGTGAGCCAGCGAAGACAAGGCAACGCTCGGTTTCACTAAGGGCCAAAACAACCATGCCGCACGATATACATTGTATACATACACACTTGGTCTGAAGGAAAGAAAGAAGGAAAGAAAGAAAGAAAGAAAGACAGAAAGAAAGAAAGAAAGAAAGAAAGAAAGAAAGAATAGAAAGAATAGAAAGAGAGAAAAAGCGAGACAAGCAGACACAAGACACAGGACACAACACACAACGATACACAGACCAAGAAAGAGAGGTATAAGAGATATGCGTTGTTTTAGGGACAACGCACACACACTGTCCAGCGCCAATAGGCACTGCAATCGACACTCTCTGACTGTCAGGTTCAAATGTGACTCGATAGCAACCGAGCCATGCACATTCAGCTGGTTGGTGTGCGCGCAAAGGATTTCCAAGCCTCGGCCGTCGAATTGGCAGCCCAGTGCCCCTTACAGGCGCCTTTTTGGGGTTCACGATTCGGGCACCAAATGAGAAGGAAAGGATGCCAATGACCAACTTGGGAAGTGGAGAACATGAACCGTGGATGCAAAAAATGGAAAAGTAGGCAACCACAAAGACAGCGCCAAAATAGCAGCGCAAGGCTGCAAAAGAACGCTGCCCATGTGCCAGCGTGGATCTCAACTTAATCTCTGCATGTCTCGTAGATGCGCACCCATTAGGCATGACTCCCCAGGTATCTGACTTCCTTCTGGCTTCGAAGCCAAAATAAGGCACTCCCCATTTCGGGACACACAAATTTTCCCGCTAGAGCAACTGGCAATGTCAGCAAATCACCATCAAAGTGAAAGAAACAAGGAATAAAATGGTTGTTACTTGCTCTGTTTCTTGGTCTGTTACTTGGTTTGCCACTTGGATTGTGTACTTGGTCGTTGAGGTCGAGGACGGCACTGCGCAGCTGTGTGATAGAGTCCGGAAGGCTCTCCAGCTGGTTCACAGAAACCTAGGCGCAGGGCTTGCAAGCCAAGCCACTGGCTGTGGGTATTTGGGGAGGGGAGTTTGCTTGGTGGTTTGTTTTGAAGGGAAGCGAAACCCTTTTCAAGGTTCCCTCACTTTGAGACACACACAATTGGACTCTTGTCGGCTCCAGTACTTATTTGCGGTGGGCATGAAGCATGCATCGCGGAGCGGGGTTTAGGCAAACGCCTTCCGCCAGCAGGAGCTGCAAAAGCGCCCCACGGATTGCTCTTTCCGGACAAAGGGATTGGATGCAGTGCTGGAAGTCTAGAGCCAGCATTTGCCCACTGAATCGCTGCATTTTTCTCGACCTCTCCAACTCAAAAGCTAAGCTCGCGAACGCATGTTGTCCATGTTCTGTTGACCCAACAGTGGACTTGTTTCCCCCACCCACTAATAGTGGATGATGGGCATGTACTCGCTTCCTTTCTGCTCCCCAGCTAAAAGTCTAACTTTGAGTGGTTTAATGGAAAATCCATTAGTTGGCAACAAGTTAAAGTCATAACATCCAAGCAACATGCGCAGAAGTTTGGATCAACCACCAAACTGGTCCTCCCCTCATTGTGGTGACTGTTCGTGTTTGGGGGCGTCCATATCCTCCGCTGCCATGCTCCCAATCCCACGAGCCGGCCCACCTCCCCACCCACCGCGGTTGACTGGGTGCCCAACGTCGAGCCTGACGCGAAAGAAGCAGCGGGGAGCACGGAAAATGTGTGAGCCCTTTCCATTTGTGTTTTCGCCAAATGGCAAAATGATAAAATACGTCCACAAATAAATTCCTTTCAAAACCAACAACCTAGGGAAAATAATTAAGACAGATTCTTAGGCTAATGGAAGTTATATGTCATATACCTTTTCTTAGGCCCGCCTACATTGATGTGCTTGATTCCGGCCCATGAGTCACAATGAAGTACCTGGTATTGAAGAGGTCGACCCAAAACCACTTACATCCACAGGCCGGAAGTCTGCACCTATGGCAGGGACTTGCACTAGCCCCTACTATGTGTCTTAATACTCGGTTGCTTTCTGCTCCCCTGCTAAAAGTTTAACTTTTACTGGTTTAGTGGAAAGCCCATTAATTGGAAAAAAATTAAAGTCCTAACATCCTGCATAGACCCCTCATGCTGTATTGATGCCTTGCCGTTTTCCTTGGGAGAGTGTTCTGAGGAACGCGTACTCAGCCAGATCCGGTGCAACATTTGATGAGAATGGCGAGGCTCTTCCGGTCAAAACAGAGGCTTCACATCCAGGATCATCCATGGTGAGGTGATGCGCTAGCCAAGACCCCAAAGACTTGAACCCAAGGCTTGCCCGAGAGGCCCCGGGCGGTCATTTTGGAGGAGGAGCGAAGCCCAACGAAAAAAGAAACGTCGGGCTGCAGGCTCACATTGGCATCAGAGGCACACACCGAGCTTCTCTGAGCTTGGAGGTTTCTGTTGGATGCTTTAAGAAACCCCGACATGGAGGCTTAAGCAACAAACTCTCCTGAGAAAACATGTGTAGCCGTTTGGCGTAGAGTTTTATTTATTTTTGAAACGGCACATTGTTGGTGCATTTGAGGTGAGTTTTGCTTGGTGTGAGTGTTTCTGAGTAGCGGAGACCCTGTGCCATGTTAAGGGCCGAGTCGTACTTTGAGAAGCCATATTCAGCATACGTTCAAAAGGATACCAGCCACTCTCTGCGTGTCATAGCAAAAGTTGGGTAATGCTGTTGGCTTTCATGAAAAGAGGGACGCTTTGAAACTCTGGCAAACCGTAGATGCTGCAAGCAAGTGGTCCAAACCTTGGTTGCACACTCTTGTAATTTGATGACTGTCTGCTGGCCACAGCCGTGATGAGCTCGCTTGCTTTGCACCGGCTCAGCTCGAAGCCCATCAGCATTGTCAAACATATCACATACCGGAAGCTTCCCTGATAGTTGTGTTTATCTTTGTCTCTTTCTCTTTCAAGTGTTTTTGTTTTCTTTCGCTTTCTTTAATTCTTTCTTTCGTTCTTCGCTCTTTCTTTGTTATTTGTCCCTTTCTTTCTTTATTTGTTCTTTGCTTGTTTATTTCCTTGGTGGTTCGTTCTTTCTTCGGGCAGGGTTTTCCTTTGTTGATAAAATATGTGACATATTGCCCGCACTGCTTCGCTGTGCACGGGCCACCAGCGTGTCGAGTGTTTATTTGTGACATGTATGCTCATATATATATATATATATATGTATATATGTATATGTATATATATATACATATGTATACATATGTTGACATGTATACGTACTTCTTTCTTTGGTTGTCCTTTTTCCGCTTGCTCTGTGCCTCTTTTTGTTTGTGTGATTCTCTCTCTCTTTGTCTTCATCGTTTCTCGTTTTTGTTTATCTAGTGTTGCTATTGTTTTGCTTTGTCTAATTCATTATTGTCTTTCTCTTTGTCTTGTTCTTTATCTGGATCCTGTTTCGTTTTATCCGTCTCCCTCTTTCTCCTTCTCATGCGTGTTTTATCGTTCTTTTGATTTATTATTGCTTCTGTATTTTTTCTTCTCTCTTGTTCATTACAGCTTTGTATAGTCTTGATGTATTTGTTTTTTGTCGTTGTCTGTCTTCTTCTTTTTCTTTGTCTCTAAAGCGATTTCGCTTTCCCCTTCTTTTTCAATGTCGCGAAAAGCGCGAGCGTGCCCGAGCCAGCGAAACCAAACAAAACACACACACACACGCACACACACACACACATACACACACACAAAAAGCAAACAAACACAGACACACACACACACAGAGAAGAAAACACTTAGAAACAAATAAAGGGACACATATCACTCCTGATACGTGCAGCGCGTGGCAAGCGCACGTCGAGTCGGGGGCGGCATTTCTCCGTGGCCTTTGCAGCCGCTGAAGCCGGCCCAAGTGAGGCAAAGCGTCGCCGGCCAAGCAGTTGCCAGCCTGGGCCGACACCAAATCCATGGCCCAAAGCCATAGAAAGGTCTCGAGGCCGAAGAGTTTTGGTCGTTGACCTCACCTTCGGACCGAGAGGCAACTGGGGTTAGTGTTGAGATTCAGCTTGCCATGAGTCTGGGTGAATTATAACACCGAATTCACCCCAAATGGTGTTGTTTATGTGGGGAATGGCCCCCAAACCACATTTCAGGCTGCTGAAATATGATAATTCACTCTGGTTTAGATTTGGACCATTCTATTTTCTAGATACAAAAAGAATCACCCTAAATCGCATTTGTTCCCTATATTAAATTAGCTCTTTCCTTTGTTCATGTCCTTATTTTGGCATGGTTTGAGAATTTTGCGGGTGTTT
This sequence comes from Effrenium voratum, assembly GCA_963377175.1. Lineage (NCBI taxonomy): Eukaryota > Dinophyceae > Suessiales > Symbiodiniaceae > Effrenium > Effrenium voratum. The sequence goes on from CAUJNA010001447.1 coordinate 591,834, forward strand.
GGTCCGGTACATTTTGTGGGTTTAAGGTAGTTTGGAGTGGGTTGGGGTGGGAGGGCTGGGTTTGGTTTAGGGTGGGTTTCAGGCGAGCTTAGGGTGGGTGTTTTGGGGGGTTAATAGGTTGAGATCGAGGTTGCTTTGGGCTGGGGGTGCTTGCTTTCAAGGGGACTGGAACAAATCTCACTCAGTGAGAGAGTCTTAACTTAGTTCTAGGGCCATTTTCGGGGATTCTTGTTTTCGGGAAACCCGCAAAAACCCGGTGGAAACAACCGGCTTGTGAAAAGAACGATTGCTGAAAAGAATAGGGAATCAACCTGTTTTGATTGGTGAGGAACGGCTTCGACCCATGGCGGGCAAGCGCGTTATAAACATCGTAGTCGATCCATCAGGAACCAAAGCCAGAGTTTCAAACGGACTGCCTTTCAAAAAGCATTTGCTTGATTTCAGTTTAAGCTTGCAACAAGGCATAAGTCCCTTTATGTGGGTAAGTAAGGGGATGACTAAGGTCCAGGAGGGCATTGGATCTTCACCGCACGGACACTGATTATGAACATGGTTCTTAGTGATATAACCCGTCAGTTCTATCTGTGAAGTTCGAGGTTGGTACATCCTATCGGACACCTTTCGAATATTCGGCACGGAATTTGGCTTCCGCTGCTTTGGGTCCCGGGGCTTCCTTCCGCTGCAACCAGGCGAATGCAAAAATCATTCGGGTGCTACTCGAAAAGGGGAAGCTGGGAATTGTTTTTTTTCTGGAACCGGTGTTTGTTGGATGACCAAAAGCAGTCCAGGAGTCAGACATTGACAGCCTTACCATAGGTGTCCTTTTTGGAAAATAGATGGCCCTGGTAGATGATTGAACCACCAAATAAACCAGGATCTGCTATTGTTTGAGCAAAACAACCAAAACGGACACATATGAGCCTTACATTACAGCCTGAACCGTTGGCCACGATCTCTTCCCTGTACCCATACAGCCCCCACGAACCCGCATATGTTTTTCCTTGCGCGCGATTTTTCTGGAAACAACTCCACCAAGGGGCAGGATAGGGGCGGCTTTTTCCTTGGATCTGCAATGGAACTGGATTTATGTCCTGGCCATATCCAAATCGGGGTCTTTGTTTCATTGATTTTAAAGGGAACCCCCTCCACTCACTTCCTGAGTGGACTGGCAGGGAGTCCCTTCTTGATTCCCCCTAAGAAAAAACCGTCCAAGCAACCAAAAAGTGAGCAACTCGAGCCCAGAAGCTCAGGGATTAAGTCAAACAACCCACACACACCAAGGCCCGCTGTCCGTTGCGTCACATGGACCGAGGGCCCCGCCCCCGCGGCCCCGCCCCCCGCGGCCCCCGCTTCGCCCCGCCCGGGCGACCGTGCGAGGCTCAGCTTCACCAGGCCCCGAAGCTTCGCGACATGGGGCCTTGCCAGCGCGAAGGTTTGGTCTCCGGAGGTGATCATGTTTTTCAACAGAAATGGCAACATATAGATATATATATATATATATATATGGCTGTGGCTCAAAAAAACCGGTACCAAAATGAAACCCTGGTAAGTGGAAACATGAACCAAAACCTGCGTAACCCATCCTGATTAATTTTGAGCCACCCCCAAACGAGGTCCTCCAGTGGAGAGGTTCGAATGAGGGTACCAGATCACCTTTTGGGGCCATGACTGGAAAAATCAGGATGTCAAAAGCTCAGCAGCTTCGGCAGGTGAGTTGAGTGCCTGCGGGTGTTCGTGGGTGGGTGTGTGTGTGTGTGTGACACTGTTTTTCCCTTGTGGACCATCTCCTCCTGAACCGGTTCGTGGGCTTTTGAGCGCAAAAGCCGAACTTTTCCGACAAAATGGGGTCTCTCGGGTCTCTCAGAAAAATGCCCCCCCCCCCCTTCTGGCTGGTGGGTGTCCTTTTGGTTCCCAAGTGCCAAACGGGGGGCCCAGCTCCGAATCCCGGATAACCCCCCGTCCAAGTGGCACATAGGAGAGGAAGTTCGTGGCCAGGTCTAACCTATGCGATCCAACAGCGGTGTCATTGGCCCCTAAATAAATAAATAAATATGTATAATATATTATATATACATAAAAGGGCATACAGAAAATCAGTCGGATTCTGACTCTTAGTTTAGTCTATTCTAAAAAAGGAACACAGTTTGTTTCAGACCCCGGACTTTGTCACGGGGATTTCCTTCCTGACAAATCCTGCACCAAGTTGGGGCAACTGGTGCCTTGCGTGGCTTTGGTCCACACGAAAAGCCTCACGTTGCTGGGGACTTCTCAGGCGAAACAATCAGAGGTGGGACCGAAAGTTTTTGGGCTACATAAGTACTACCCCTTTGCTGGAATCTTGGCAACTATTCCAAAACCCAAGTCTGATCATTAAGCCCTGAACTCAGCTGGGAGGTGACTGTAATGGCAACCCAGAAGCAAACACATCAGTGCCAATCAAAGCTCATGAAGCTTAGGAGTAGTACCAATGATTTCTTGCTTCCCAAGTGGATGGCCCAAACAAGTCCAAACTGTTTATTTGGCTACAATGGTCCAAAAACAAAAAGTGACTGACCAGGAACTCAGGAAGTGAGGTTGATATTTCACATGGATAATACTGATGGACAAATCCTGCACCTGGTGCTCAGGGAACGAGTTCAACCCCTGTAAACCATCCATTTGTGGCTGTGGGTCAAAAATGGGTACCCAAAATGGAACCCTGGTAAATGGAAGCTAGGACTAAAACCTGCAGTCCATATCCTGGTGGTCAAATTTTGACCCATACCCATTTATGGCTTCCATTCGGGACTTCCCGAAACTTGGCTGGAATTAGGACCCCAGCATGTTTTAATCATTGTTTTTTGCCTGGTTAGCACAAAACAAAGGGGACCCCAAAAAAGCACAAAAATGAAAAAGGGGAGCTAATTCTGGGGAAGAAAAACCGGCGTCCATTCAATTCTTCTCATTGCCTCTCGTAGCCTATCGAGGCTTCGGCTCTTCTAGGCCCCGCAGCTCTCCCAGACTTTTCGGCAGAAGCTGCAGCCTACGACAACGAGCCCGGAATTTTGGGATCTTCACCGGTTTTGGGGACTTGAAACCAGAAGAAATGGATGGTTTTTTGGGGGGTCATTCCAACTCATTTGATGAGAGCCAGCAAGGAAACAAGAGTCTACGAAACCCGCTGGAAATTCCACTCTAAGGTCTCAAGATCTTATTTGGGGTCGTTTCGGGTCAAAGGCCATCATACTCAAGGGACTTGGCGGTTTTTGGGGGACTGGACATGCTTGCTTTGGGCATTTGGCCCATGTCCTCAAGAAACTCCGGGTCGCAACAGACTCCAGTAAAGTTGATGCCAAGACAAACAGACCTCTAGACCTTCGGGAAAATGGGCACCCGACAATTGTGGGCTCGAAGGGCTGATTTCCCGTTCTCTTCCTCGTTCAACTACGTTCAAAGCGCGGGCAGGGAGGCTGCCAACCAAGAAGAGAGCTTCAACTGCCAACGACAAGACCGCCCGAATAGCAAGGGCTTCTCCAAAACAGGACACACACACAGACACACACACGCCCACACACACAAAAAAAAATAATCACGCCAACCACGATGTTTGGTCTTTTTTGCTTTCAGAGAACTCAAAATGGCGCACCCCAAAAAACGCGCGCGTCGAAACGCCCCGCGCTGCTTCTTTTGCCGCTGGCCTGTTGTTGGAGAGCTTTAGCTCCTCCAGCTGTCTCAGCTGGCCTGGTGAGTCGCCACAGGCCGTCGAGCGAGGAACGACCGTTCGAAGGCGGGGGTGGGGGGAAAAAATGCCGTGGAGGGACGAGATCCTCTTCGCACCACTTTGAAACCAGGGAAACCATTGTTTGTTGGTATTTGCAGGGGAATCATCATTCTAGGGTTTCTTGAGTGGTGCGAAATGGATTTCGTCCATCCGCAGTAGGTACCCTGTCTCCTAACATGGCACCTGACAGGGAACCCGGTCCCTCCAAGAGGAAACGGTTCTTCCAGGTCCCACAGGCGCCATGTTAGTGGGAGGAAGGGTACCTCAAAATGGAGTGCCCTGGTACATGGAAAGGACTACCTGGTGGCTTAATTTTGACCCGAAACCCATGTGGCAAATAGGGATCACATTGAAAGGCACATGGGGGTTGGTCATGCAAAAGGGCCCTGTTCTTCCATTTGCTTGAGCCCCTGCGAGGAAAAAAACACATATGTCCAGGGGCGAAAGATTCCCTTTACAAATTAAACATATTCTTAAGCACATTCAAAGGCACATGGGGCTTTGTCAAGTTGGGGCCCCTTTTTGGTATTGAAATACCAGCACAAAAAGGGTGTTTTGACGGTTTAAAAGGGGGGAAATTGGCATGTGCTGCCAACGCACCACATGAAACCAAACATTTGTCAAAGTGGGTTGAATCAGTTGAATCCTGCGAACAAACTGAAAAGCAATATGGCGAAGGGCGAAATTCTACGTGGCGGGATGCACTGAGCTCTTACACGGCTTCCCTTGCGCCCGGTGCTTTCTGCAACAGTTTCAATTAAAACCTGGTCTTGAAATGGTTCTCGTGGCTCACATGGGAAGCCTATTGATCGCAATTGTCCGAACTGCAGGCAAGTGCGGGGAATCCGGAGCATTTGTCCGGACGGTCAACTCGTCAAACTAAACACGCGGAAGTGTTGCGGCGTTGCTGATTGCTCCGTGGCATCTGGCTCAATTTTCAGTGAGCCTGGCGTTCAAACCAAATTTATGTGCCGCAAACACAGACTTTGCGTACAAAACCAACCTGGAGCAACACAAACCTGGACCAACCAACCTGAAGCAAACATTTGTGGTACCCAGCACAGCCCCGGAGCCCGTTGCTCCGATGCCCGAACCCGCACCAGCCCTTCCAACTCGTCTCAAAGAGTTCGATGCCGTCCGGCCGCGTTTAAACGGATGCCAAGAGCCGGGGCGCTGCAAAAACCCACCAAAAGACGTGCAAAAACCCACCAACCAAAACGAAATCGTGGCAACACCAGCACTCCCAGAACCTGGAGCACCCTTCGTTACCTAGATCTCTGCCCTGAGCCCAAACGTATTGCAAAACCAGGGATCGCCACTAAAATATGGCAAACGTACACCTTTTCCTGCTTCGAGCATTTTTCCCAAAACCGGGCTGATCGGTCCTCCAAGATGATCGGTCGCTGAGTGCATTAAAACAACAAAAACGTAGCAATTGCCCGCCTGCCTCCGGATGGAAGAAGGGGATTTGATCGAACTTTTTTCGGGGGGCGAGCGTTTTTTGGGGTCGTAGCTAAAAAGTAGTTGGGTGCTTCAGGAAGTCTAAAGACGTCAAGTCTGGCCAGTGCGGCCTATACTCTCTGGCAAAGATGTCAGCTGGTTGTCGGAGAGGCTGACTCCTGGCAACACCGTAGCGACATGGATGTTCAAGCCACTTAGCAAGGTTGGACCATGGTGATGAGAGAGAGGACTAACCCGGCTTGGCCCAATTATGACTATATGGTTTCCTACCTATCTGACGTGCGTTGAAGATCCAAGTAGCAAACGCGACTCGCTTACTTCACGACACGCATGCAGCGAGGCTTGCACAAATTCTGAACCTTCTCGAAATACATGTCGCATGCTTCAAGGAACGACAGGCATTGCAATCATGAGCCTGTCCCATCTCGTGGGGTTCACGAAAAGGCTCGCATGTGAAACCCCTGTCCTGCTGAAAAGAAGCAATTCACACATGGCGCTTCCTGAAAAGCTTGCTTTCCGCAAAATGGTTTCCCGCGCTGGGTCTCGTCTTGGTTCCCTTCCAAAGGGACAGTGAGCCTCCTGGCTTTGGCAGAACTTGAGTGTCCCTGCCCGAACCCGAATTGAGCATCTGTTGACGGATTCCTCAACCCAGATGACATACCCCAGGTATGTTTTAACCACTTGTGTGATTCGGACTTTTTGCTCAGAGGGGACACAACCACAAATTGGTTGGCAAAATGGCGAGAGCTTAAGCACAAGGTTAGGTCCGACAAATGGGTGTATCTCTTGAGACGGCTGGGAAACCAGTTGAGACAGTCTCTTGGCCTTCCCGGACCAACCTTTCTGTTCCAAGCCCTCCCTAAAAAAAACCGACCCGTTTCTGTCCGAAATCACTCCCAAGCATCATGTTCAGCCCCCCCAAACCTGCAGGCCCTAAGGCCCTAAGGCCAGGCGAAAAAGTTCTCTTGCAAATGGTTGCCCAGCCCCACATCCAATGACCCAATCCTAAACCCACCCAAACCTGAGTCAGTTTCATGGTCAGACCCCAGATTCGAAATCAATTGCCTTTGGAGGGGACCCGGTACTTAGACGGTTAGCGAAAATGATGGAAACCAAAAAGGCGAAAGCTAAAAGCAAAGCGAATCAAGTCTGCCGATGCAAGTAACTTGTGTGTGTGTGTATGTGTCTGCTTCTAGCGGAACCCCCAAAAATGCCAAGCAAACCGGCTTGCCTTTTGGCGTCCCTTCAAAAACCCACACACCCAAATGCCAAGTGTTGGATTGTCTTCAAATAGTGTTTGGAAAAAATCCAAGGGTTTCCTCTTGGCTTCTCTTTCCAACCACCCAACCAGGGTGAATCCACGCCATAAAAGGAGCCATACATGAACCACTCCCAAGAAAGGTTTTGGGGCGTTTGGTTCTTCCTCGCCTTGTTTTCCCTTCTTGTTTCTTTTTAGCCACACCCATACTTTCACCACCCAAAAAGGTTTGGGCTTTTGGTCTTCTTACCTCTTCTCCCCTTTTTGTGTGTGCCTTTTCTTTTTGAAATGGTTTGGTGTTGTTTTTGTTGGGTTTTTTCTCCTGCCTGTTTCCTCCATTTTTGCCTTTTTTTGGTCCCTCCAACTCTCCCAAAACGGGGCCAGCACCCGTCTTTCAGCTCCAAGGCCCGGGCCCTGCAGGGCCTCCAGCAGGCCGAAGCTCTCCGGCAGGGCGCTCAAGCCTGGCCCGTGCTGAACCCCTTGCGGGAGTTCAAGACCTCCCCCGCCCCCTTTTGGGAAAAACGGGACACCCCAAAGAAAAACGCTTTGCTGAACAAAAAAAGAAGGGGAACAAAAGAGGCAAGAAAGAAACCAAAAGCCGCTCTTTGTGGGAGGTTGGAGAAACCAAACAAAAAGGCAAGAAGCAAAAAAGGGTTAAGAAAAAAAGAGGAGAAACCAAAAAGGGGGAAACCCAAGAACAGAAAGGGGAAAAAGGCAAGAAAGAACCCAAAGCCGCTCTTTGTGGGAGGTTGGAGAAACCAAACAAAAAGGCAAGAAGCAAAAAAGGGTTAAGAAAAAAAAAGGAGAAACCAAAAAGGGGGAATCCCAAAAACAGAAAGGGGAAAAAGGCAAGAAAGAACCAAAAGCCGCTCTTTGTGGGAGGTTGGAGAAACCAAACACAAAGGCAAGAAGCAAAAAAGGGTTAAGAAAAAAGAGGAGAAACCAAAAAGGGGGACACCCAAAAACAGAAAGGGGAAAAAGGCAAGAAAGAACCAAAAGCCGCTCTTTGTGGGAGGTTGGAGAAACCAAACAAAAAGGCAAGAAGCAAAAAAGGGTTAAGAAACAAAGAGGAGAAACCAAAAAGGGGGAAACCCAAAAAGAGGAAACAGGCAAGAAAGAACGAAAAGCCGCTCTTTGTGGGAGGTTGGAGAAACCAAACAAAAAGGCAAGAAGCAAAAAAGGGTTAAGAAACAAAAGAGGAGAAACCAAAAAGGGGGAAACCCAAGAACAGAAAGGGGAAAAAGGCAAGAAATAACCAAAAGCCGCTCTTTGTGGGAGGTTGGAGAAACCAAACAAAAAGGCCAGAAACAAAAAAGGGTTAAGAAAAAAAGAGGAGAAACCAAAAAGGGGGACACCCAAAAACAGAAAGGGGAAAAAGGCAAGAAAGAACCAAAAGCCGCTCTTTGTGGGAGGTTGGAGAAACCAAACAAAAAGGCAAGAAGCAAAAAAAGGGTTAAGAAGAAAGGAGAAGACACCAAAAAGGGGGAACCCAAAAACAGAAAGGGGAAAAAGGCAAGAAAGAACCAACAGCCGCTCTTTGTGGGAGGTTGGAGAAACCAAACAAAAGGCAAGAAGCAAAACAGGGTTAAGAAAAAAAGAGGAGAAACCAAAAAGGGGGAAACCCAAGAACAGAAAGAGAAAAAGGCAAGAAAGAACCAAAAGCCGCTCTTTGTGGGAGGTTGGAGAAACCAAACAAAAAGGCAAGAAGCAAAAGAGGGTTAAGAAAAAAAGAGGAGAAACCAAAAAGGGGGAAACCCAAAAACAGAAAGGGGAAAAAGGCAAGAAAGAACCCAAAGCCGCTCTTTGTGGGAGGTTGGAGAAACCAAACAAAAAGGCAAGAAGCAAAAAAGGGTTAAGACACAAAGAGGAGACACCAAAAAGGGGGAATCCCAAAAACAGAAAGGGGAAAAAGGCAAGAAAGAACCAAAAGCCGCTCTTTGTGGGAGGTTGGAGAAACCAAACAAAAAGGCAAGAAGCAAAAAAGGGTTAAGATAAAAAGAGGAGAAACCAAAAAGGGGGAAACCCAAAAACAGAAAGGGGAAACAGGCAAGAAAGAACCAACAGCCGCTCTTTGTGGGAGGTTGGAGAAACCAAACAAAAAGGCAAGAAGCAAAAAAGGGTTAAGAAAAAAAGAGGAGAAACCAAAAAGGGGGAATCCCAAAAACAGAAAGGGGAAAAAGGCAAGAAAGAACCAACAGCCGCTCTTTGTGGGAGGTTGGAGAAACCAAACAAAAAGGCAAGAAACAAAAAAGGGTTAAGAAAAAAAGAGGAGAAACCAAAAACGGGGAAACCCAAGAACAGAAAGAGAAAAAGGCAAGAAAGAACCAAAAGCCGCTCTTTGTGGGAGGTTGGAGAAACCAAACAAAAAGGCAAGAAGCAAAAAAGGGTTAAGAAGAAAAGAGGAGAAACCAAAAAGGGGGAAACCCAAAAACAGAAAGGGGAAAAAGGCAAGAAAGAAAAAAAGCCGCTCTTTTGGGGAGGTTGAAGAAACCAAAAACAAAGGCCAGAAAACCAACAACCCAAACCATGCTTAAAAAAAGGGCAAGCGAGACGCATGGTGTTCTGCCCTTTTTGGGAGAGTTGGAGAAACCAAAAAACAAGAAGGCCAGAACAGCAACAACCCAAACCATTGTTAAACAAAAGAGAAAACAGGCAAGAAGACCCAACAAGACTCAAACCTTTTAGGGTGGTGAAAATCTGGGTGTGGCTCCTGTTTGCAATCGCGTGGCTCCTCAGTCCCGTTTGGGCGGTTGCAAAAGGGAAACCACAAGGACAATGCCATTTGGGGTCCACGCCCGTTTTGAGGACAACCCCAAAAACGTGTGTGTGTGTGTGACCTGCGAGGGATGGTCATACATTCACAGCAGTCCTGTTTCAGTTTGTAACCCTTTTCAGGTTGGTTTAAAGGGAAGCCAGAAGGAAAACCGTTGCTATCCTATGTTGACACATAGCCATTTCGACTTGTTTCGATGCATGAAGCCAATGGGACGCACGGGGACACGTCTTCCTGGACATTCCACGAGCCACTTTTTGCCAGCCAGCCCATCCAATTGCCCCGGCGGCTGTTCATGAGCCAGGATAGGGAGTCAACCGTCAAACATTGCCCTAGCATCAAAGAGTGCCAGGTACCTATACCGGGCGCCACTTGAGGCTACTTCACTCTTGTTGCAGCATCGCCCTTGTTCTCGGGGAACATGGGACTAGCCCATCCCACCCTGCCTACCATGCACCATGTTTGCTTGGCAAGGAGTCATTCCCAAATCCCAATGCCAGGTGCTTCCCAGACCACTGCAGCTGCTCGCACACGAGCTCTCTCGCCAACGCGCCTTCCCCGCGAAGGTCCAGGATGGCAAAATCCGCCAGATCCTCTGCCGGAAGCTGCAAGCTCGCTTCGCACCGCGCCCGAGATGGCACGGAAGTCGGTGAATCCATGTCTTGAACATCGAGCTGAGCATACAAGCCGGACTCCGAGCTAGTCAGGAACCACCAGGGCCCAAGATGCACGAATTCCTCGTGTAACAATGGGTAACCAGAGAAACCTGACCAAGATTCGCACGGCGATGCTTTCCTCTTGGTGTAGCTACGTACTTGTAGACACTCGTTTGGAATGGTGTTTAAACAATCGATGGTTTGCCCAAAGGCAATAGCCCAACAGAGTACTCGTACTATCCAAAAATACAGAAACACAAGCCCATGTCGCGAAACGTTGTCGACACTCTTGTTTGTTGGTGCTTGCTTTAAATTTGGCAGGGACAAAGTTGCTTGAGCAAATGGGTACTCGTGGCAAAGCATCCAAAAGGGGGGGGGGCAAGGCCCTTCAAGGCCTCTTTGGACTCTCCTGCTGAACCTCAATAAAAGGGAATCTCGATTTTGAGTTGGTACCCTTTAAGGGTTCTTTGAAGGGAAATCCTCGCAATAAGCTGGGTATATCTTCCAAATGACTACTTCCCCATTGAATTCGAGGCTCCCTGGTATGAAAGAAGTGGGAATGCACCCCTCATTCCCGCATTCCCGTTCCTGAGGGTTTGCCGTATCTTGCAATCCTCGCTGCCAAAATGCAAATTGTTAAGAATCACGCAGACTAAGCTCATGCATCTCCAGCTTGAACATCGCAACGCGCACCACGCAACATACGCAGAGGACATCTGACCCCATGGTTTTGTGGTGTTCTCCATTAGGAGCCGCCAAATTGCTTTGGGGCCCCAAACCAAGACCTCGACTAGGAGGAGTCCTCGAAACAGTCCACGCTGGCCGCGCTCGCTAAGGCATCTTCCTTCCGCACAGATGCGTGTCTTAAAATAGGGGACCCCCAAGACAAATGGACGTTCCTTTAGTTTCCCCTGAAACCAACGTAAAAAAGGGCACCTCCAAAAAAGGACGGCCATTGCTTCCATGCTTCTCGCAGGAAACGGTCCCCAACAAATGCAATTGATGTTCCTTTGAATGACAATGAGCGAGTCCACTATTTTGAAAGACATCATTTTTTAGAAATGCAGTGAATCCTAAAGGAGTCGTCCCCACATCTCAATTGTGGTCACATGGGGGATAAGACTGAACAAAGCACAAACATCTGGCTGTGGCTCAAAAAGCCGGTACCAAAATGGAACCCTGGTAAGTGCAAACATGGACAAAAACCTGCGTAACCCCTCCTGTTTAATTTTGAGCCACACCCATCTATCTATCCGACTTCCAACATGAAGTGGAAAAGGGGGCCGCTCCAAAGACTCTCCGCTCGTCAGCATCCATGATCGGAGGGAGCACTACACTTCTAGGTCCACTTTCTCGTTCAAGAGGGCAAGGGGAAAGCCCCATAACCACGTCCGATTTCCGTGCTAGGCAGCGTGCATTTGCTTGCGTTTACCGGGACTCCCAACGCTTGAAAATGAGTAAGGACCGCCAACAGTTGCAGAACCCTGAAGGCTTCCCCTTTAAGCGCATGGGAAGCTTTACAATCCCCGCACCAACAGTTCTCTTTTTGTGCCTGCAAAAGCACAGGATGATTTGTTGCACGAGAATCCTTCGCTGGACATGTCGGCGAGCCAAAAGTTTTTTTGGATAACGGGCGAGCACGGGCAAGTAGGCATAGCTGACATGCCCGTGTGCATTTTTGTCAAAGTACCAGTGGCATTTCCTTGGTTTTGCATGGAAACTAGAAGGTCACCAGGCATGTTGTGTTCACCAAATCGGGCACCCACTACCTTTGGTCGGCTTTGGGGAAAAACAACACAACAAAGGATTCACGGGTTCACCACCCAATTGCCAGCGCCGGAGTCCAGTTGAAGACACCGCTCTGCCAGCGCCTAGCGAGACTAATGGATTCCAAAGGGGGCATTCGGGCCCGAACCCCATGCGCAACCGTAGGTGTTCATCAAAAACCGTTCAACCCACGTTTTGATCAGAGGACACTAAACCCACTTACCGAACATCCTGCTTCCTGCGGAGATCCGATTTCATGGAAGCTGCGCCCTCTGTCAAGATCATCAACCATGAGGCATCGCAACAACTTGGGGCACCGTGAAGCCAACCATGAGGGATCCAACTTGCTTTGTTCCACGTGATTCTATGGTCCAAAACTCCATCTGCGTGCTTTGGCCATGGCTCCTTCATTCGAAAGCCTTACAATCGAATCCCAAAAAACTGCAAGAGAACCAAGTAAAGCGGTCCCAAACCATGGCACACACGCCATCAGCGCGAAGCGTGTTTGGTAACTGTGTGCCTCCTGGCTGTCAGGCTGTTCAGCCAGCAAGGCTTCCATGGCCAGCGGCAAAGCCAACTTTGATTTCCACTGGACATCAGATATCTGTGCACTTTCTCACGTGGATGGCCAAAACAAAGTACAATTTCACACTTTTTGTGCATGCCACAGGAAGTTGGTCCAAACCCAAAAAGTCGAAACTCGGTTGCTGTGTGCTCCCCTGCTACTGTAAAAGTTTTACTTTTAGTGGTTTAATGGCAAACCATTGGTTGGCAACAAGTTAAAGTCCTAACATCCAAGCAAAATCACCAAAGGAAAGTCCATAAACTCGGGAAGTAAGCTTTCCGGCTGTAAATGCACTTCTTCGTTCCTCGTGTGTTATGCTGAGCTGCGAGTTGGATGCCTATCCTGCTTGCGTGCGGTTTTGGTGGAGGATAAGTGGGAGGTTCTCTGTGACCCCGGTTTCTGGGGCTAACGGGAAACCACTAAACACCAAACACTAAGCAGCTGAAAACCTAAGGGGATGGCTGGGAACCACCAAGGTTTGATACTTTCTTGGCAGCCCTAGTGGTTTGAAAGATTTGCCTCACAGGGTAAAGAAGCAGGGGCTTCAAATGCGGGGTGTGGCGGTGTATTTGAGGTGTGCTTTTGCGGAGCAGCTTATCATAGCTCAGGCGCATGCATCATAACTCAGTGCTCAAAAGAACACTTTTGTCCAAGCACAATAATAATTGCATTGCTCAGAGTACGCCGAAGAACGAACAGCGTGGCAAGGTTGTGTCGGCACAACACTCACCGCGAGCAAATCTAACAGCAGCTGAGGATTCGAAACCTATTGTTGTTCGGCTCCACCAAGATGGTCAACACAAACATGGCCAAGGGGTTTGTTGGGCATTGCTCACCTACGATTTCATCCCGCTTTCACCCCTCTTCCGACTCGTCTCTCATCAGTGTGCGCAAATCACCTCTCGTGTCTCGTCGGCGTGATGGTCTTGCTATCCTTGATGCCCCCTGCCACTACGGTCCATTTGGTGCATACAATCTGAATTTGAGCACCAGCCAGTGAGCGACATCAAACGCCACCCGCAAACAGCCGCATTTGCGAAGGGACGTGCTCGTCATCTTTTTTCCGAGGCCATAAAACTAACCATTCAGTTGGCCAGAGGCCAAACCAGGGGCAGACCTTTCTGATTTAACTAAATGCCGTGCGAAAACACCAAGTCCCCCCCTATCCCACCAGTTACCCTCTTTGCAATCGGGGATTCGACATGAATTTGTTTCCATTACGGTAGCCGTTTAACCCACCGTGTCGCTGGCCTCCTTATCTTGCAATTGTCAAAGCCCCCCGGGCAAGTGGTAGGTCAAGGAGAACGATCTCGGCTGCTGACTTTGATATCTTCCAGAAAGACGCCTTTCCTGTGGTTGTTGCAGGGAATTTGGGGTGTCTGTCCCCAAATCCACCGTAGGCTACAGTGATACTGATATAATATATGATATAGCCAAATCGCCCGAAAGGGTGGTCCATTTTCTGGTCTGCCTCACAGAATAGGACCAACGGTTGCAAATCAAACTCCAGAATTTTATCTTTCGTTTAATATTATATTTTTGTGTGTGGGTACATCGGCTGAGTTTGATGTTGCCCATCGACCGAACCGAGCTCAGCATCGGGCGCTGTACATAAGCTGCCGAGTGCAGTCCGTCACCTATCGGAAAGCACGTCAAGTCATCACCAAACTGGAGGAGTCTTAGCAATGAGAGTTTGATTGCGAGGGTGAAACCTGAGGCTGAAAAGCTTGAGCCACCCTCCCACCAACTAAGATGGAAGTGCACGAAGCTCCTTTCCAAGAAAAAAACATGTTCTTTTACAGCGGTCTGTGTCCATGGAATCACCGGTGGGAGGGTCAGCCGCTGAAATTCTGCGGCGTGGAAAATGCGTACGTACAAGTCACTGGAGACCCTCGGCATCCTCCGGTCCTGTCAGACGCTTCGCTCATGGCAAGATTTTCCCTGTACCCTGCACTACCTTGTACAAGCGCGTATATAACTAGAGTGCACAGCATTGATATCGCGTATATAGCTAGAGTGCACACTGATTTTGGATAATTATAGGAATTGTGTGTGTGTGAGGTGTGCGAGTGGGCTCTTAGAGACAACCAGCAACACGCGCATGCGTTTCTCCGTGGAAAAAAGAACGGCCGTCTTCACCAAAAGAAAACAAAACTAGTCAAATTTCACAAATCTTTCGCGACACCCGCCGCCGTGCCATTTGAGTGAGGCGGCGCTTCCATAGCTCCGGTTCCGGCTGGAAGTCACAAACTTTTGACCATGTATCTGCAAACCAGCTCGGAAACAAGGGAAAGCGTGCTGATCTTGCAAACGAGGGCGGGCATGCGCTACCATGGGCCAGCATCCGTTCATCTGCAACCTTCACATATAATCCTGGCCAATTAGGACCCAGCAAAAAGCTATACTTTTGGCCTGGCTAGCGGAAAACAAAGGGGATCCCAAAAAAGCAAAAACAAACAAAAGGAATTAATTCCGGGGAAGTAATATGGTCCAATGTGCGGAATGTCAGTGGCCACGAGGCTGGTGGCCGGATGCCTATTTCAAAGCAGTGCAGGGTCCCAGTGCGCCATATAGGCGCCAAGTGGCGAGCAACCCATCAATCCAGCAGCTTGTGAAAGAACAGAGTGCCCACCATTCCGACAACATGCGCCTCCACAACAGCCATGCAAGAATCGCACAGCCAAAGCCCAACGGCGGTCAATGCGCTTGAAGCGCCGGTATTTTCCAATTGATGCCAATACAAGCGCCAGCACCAGCATCACCGAAGCATATCAAAGGGCCAACACGCGTAGCTCGGCGCACCTCCATACGCTGCTCGTGCGAGCCACGCGCCAAACATCCAGGAGCCCCGCAAAAGTCCCCCAGTCAAAGCCTTCAACGATGGTCAACGGCAAATGTTTTGGGGGAAGGACTTGAAGTGATGCACACAGTGTGGCAGGCGCTCACACTCTTCAAATACTCGGGGTGACTCTGCCCCACCCCCCGGCATTCTAACCAAAACCTGACATAAGGGATTTCAAGTGAAGGCCCTGCGTCATGGTGCGCGCGTTTTATCCTCCGAGCTCGCCAGAGGCAGTAGTATGCAAAGTGTTGCTTTGCATTTCCGCTGCAAAGTACCTTGCGATCGGAGCGTGAGCGTTGGAACCTGTGTGAACGTTCGCACATGCTGCGGTTAGCATTGAGAGCACAAAGCCGCAAGTCTCAAATTGTGGCCTACCAGGCCAAGGTGCCCCAAAATGTGGGAAGAGAAGCACCCCACCATGGTGGCAAAGGTTTAAAGCGCCAACCCCGAAAAGCGGCCGCAAAAGGATTCTGTCACTTGCAATGCAGACACGCCGTGTTATCTCATGGTTTACTCATGTTATCGACTTGGAGTCAAGTCCTTGGCAAAAAAAAACAGAGGAAAATACAGGTTTTTCATCGCGGAGGGTTCGCAGGCACTTGAACAACGCCACCAATGGCACCGAACAGACAACTGCTTAGACGCTCCTCTTTATGAGCCCCCCGCTAGTGCATATATATATATATATATATTAGTGGTTGATCTAAATTCCTTTGTCTCGAAACGGCCATTCTTCGCGAATAAAAAAGTTACTTTCGCGAATCTTTCGCGGATTCATCGCCGTGCTCTTTTCATTTCTCGAGTCGGAGAATCGCAGCTTTTAAGTGCCAGCGTTGTAAGCGAAATGACGATTTCCCAACTCCAGCTGTAAAGTCGCAGCTTTTCATCAAAGGGGTAGTACATGACATGCGCCGGCTGGAAAGTCGCAGCTTTTCGTTCGCCGTGCAGCTCCAGCTTGAAGTCGCAGCTTTCCAGTACCAAGCTAGTATACTGACTAGATCGGGGCTCAGACTATACCTCCCCTTGCAATCGAAGCCTGCGCTTTCGCGCGGGCTTTCGCGGATCTTTCGCGGATCTTTCGCGAAAAATCACCCACGTTTCAGAGCGGAAAGCCACCGACTAACACCCACAGAAACACATACATAGGCTTGGAGCACTAACCAGCCAAGCAGGGTATCAAACTGTAGCCTCACCAGGCTTAATCAGCACAACATCAACAAAGTGTTTTAATCAGAATAGAAGGAAGGCTCAGCAGGAAAGATGAACGGTTCCACATATCATTGATTAACCAGATACAATTACGCAAAACTTTCGCGAGAAAAAAAGTTACTTTCGCAACTCCATCGCGAATCTTTCGCGGAGCTACCTCAACCAACACCGATGGTCACCGAATACTAAACTCCTTACAAGGACCTTTAGAACGACTCCCATATGTTTTGACCCACAGCCACATGCGCGCTAGCACGCGCCTTTTCTTAGCTATTTTGGGGGGCGAAGTATCAGATTGCTTTCAAGCTGCAGAGCATGGCGCCCTGTGACTCTGCAACCTGATTTACAACCAAAGCTGAGAAACATGCAAGTGGTTGTTGGTGTTGCCTCCAACAAAGGCACGTGCTCCAGTTTTCAGTTTGGCAACTGCCTGCTAGAGCGGTAGCGCGCGCTCCGAATTGCCTACGGTTTCTGCTTTTCGGCCACTCTTGTCGCAGCAGAGGACACTGCGCAGGATGCACGCGAACATCTTTTGGCCACTCCACATGAAGCTGCTGTAAACCTTCCCGCCCTGGGGCTAGCGCCCGGCCGCTGGGATGTACATGATGGTGCGGGCCCGCTTCATTTCGAAAAGGAAAACAACACGCAGGAACTATGCGCATAATCTACTAGGCCCTCCAGTAGAGAGGTTAGAATAAGGGTACCCTTTTTTCTGCAGTCTATTTTAGTAGGGGAGCCCCCCAAAAAAAGGGGTGTGAAAGGGCACTACTGGGGGACCTAGTCTATGTAGCTCCTTTCGCCGGCCTTTTGGAACGGAAGCCATATGCCCAGGCAATGACTTAAACCCAGGAGCACGAAACTGAGATCTGACTCCCCAAATCCATGGCCACCTCTCTTTAACTTGGCAAAATATTATATGTATACATATATATATATAATGTATACAGTATGAGTCAGTATGAGTGTAAGTTTTCGAGAGTACCCTTTTGCGGGTTCGTTTCAACTAAACCGAAAGCAAGGACTACCATTTGGGGAGGGAAATCGCTGGTTTCACCCGTAAACACCAGGCGCTGCAGGATCGACAGAAAAAGCCGACCCGCTGAGGTATGCATGCTGCCTCATTTGCCGAGTACCTTTCCCTTGACACACATCCTGGGTTGCAACATCAAGCGGAAAGTCCACCTTTCCAGTACATTTCTATCATTTGGAAAAAAAGGAGACTCTCTCCCGAGAAAACTGTATGTGTGTGGCAGGTGTTAAAGGGACCCCCTTCAACAAATACAAGAAAAGAAAGCACCTCACAAAGGGCTCACGATATTTCCTTCTTAAGCCTCACCCCAGAGGAACTGCCTCTAAAATCTTCGCCTTTCCGAAGATGACGTTTCAACCACCGGGACGTCCCGGACGTTTCGCGTGCGAAGCATGCGCTCCTGTCGCCGTCGGCACGGCCACCTCCCCACAGCCCCGGGGGTACTTCTCCCAGGTCCTCGGTGAACTTCAAGGCGCACGGCTGGGTTGGTGTTCCCTTTTTCAGGTGAAAGGTGGCCCTGGAAAACAATGGGGGCTCATATAACCATTGTTTACCTAAAGACTATCATCAAATTGGGTCAACCTTTCTTTCAATTTGAACCATAGGGTACCCTTTGCAGCTTGGTTGTTTGTGGCACGCCAGAGGGAAAACCACCACAAACCCATCTAGAAGCTGCAAGCCCACGGATTTCGGCCGCAACCCGATTTTGAATCTCCGCAAAGTTCGAAGGTCCACACACCGGGAGGGAGGTCGACAAAACATGCCTCCCGGAATTGTCAGCGCCATGACACAAGAAAGGAGCACATGCAATCTGCTTTGCTCTTTCCCCCCAGGTCAAAAGGTCGATCAATTTTTGCAGGTATGGAAAAGCCCGGTCACCAGGACCAGCCAAGCAAGTCTCCCCAACATGCAATCAGTAGTTTGCCGGAAGTTGCTCCACTAAGGCAGATGTGAAGATTTCTCAAAGTGGTCCACAAAATGGCCTGTCAGACACTGAAGCCTTGCCATTGAAGACCTGTCCGAGTGCCAAACTCGGCCGGGTGCTTTGTGGTCACTTCGAAGGTGTTTCACCGTCCTTCAATTGGAATGCAGTAATAACCATCAAAAACCGCAGCTGGTTCCTGCTGTTCACCCGAACACGGTCGCTCCACGCTGGAGGTATGAAGCCTTTCTGTCGCCTCCAGCGGCCGAAAGCACCAGAAAATCGAGGTCCTTCGTCAACATTCGCCGGGGAATGTGTTTTAATTGGGGGCCCCTGGGACATCCTTCGTCGCTGGAAGAGCACTTTTGAAGGAGTCATAGTGCTTTGCCTTCAAAACCAACCTGAACAGGGTATCCTCCAATAACACCATGAAATTCGTTGCACAAGGGAAGGTATAGTACAGGAGTCTAGGGGTTGTCCCCATTCTGCTCAAGCATCGTGCCTTTCAACCAGCCATGTTTTTGGGTTTTCGGAGGTTTTCTATTAACGATCACTGCAAAAGGCTGCGGATGCTGCTGTGGATATTTCGCACCGCCCAAGAAAGCGTTCGATTCCCGTGGTAATTACCCACAAACCGAACCATGGTTCCAGCCATGCTTTAGAAACCCGATGATTCCCGTGGTAAAACAAAAATAATTAAAAACAAATGAAGAAACATAATAATAAAACAAACACATAATAACAATAATAAAATAATAATAATAATAATAATAATAATAATAATAATAATAATAAAAACAAAAAATAATAATAATAATAATAATCATAATAATCATAACAACAACAATAATAATAATGATAATAATCACAATAATAACCATAACGCACACACACACACAAAGCCCCATGGTTTAGACAACCTATGATGATTCCCCTGGTAAAATATAAACAAAGCCATTGGTTTCACTTCGCGAACCGGCCTCGGAACTCGCCATCTGCCACTCTGGGCGCTGGGCCAGTCTGGCGTCAAAGACATGGCCTCAAACCCGCCCCAATCACTTGGCTGGAATTCGGACCCCAGCAAAAAGTTATCTGTTTTACCTGGTGAGTGGAAAACAAAGGCACCCCCAAAAAGCAACAAATCAAAAAGAGGAGCTCATGTTGGGGAAGATCAAAGGTAGCCGAAATCGAAATGGCCGAGGGGCGCAAAGTCTGCGGGTTGAATACGCCATCTCAGACTTGAAGGACACACGAAAAGCAGAGCACGGCAAACATCGTAGCCAGGCGCCTGGATTGAATGCTAAGCAAAAAGATCCAAACAGGAGCCAATAGGGTCAAATGAAGCAGGGTGTTGGGGAGGAAACTTGAAAATGTCAAGGTTGAAAACAAAGCAAAACATTTCACAGTCATGAAGCTTAGAGGGAAACGCCACCATCTCGATGGAAGCCAGCAAGAAATCGTTTACCAGGCCCGAGAAAGCAAACAATGGTGGGTGGTGCCCTTGTGTTCCGAAATGTTGGTGTAGGATCTATGGGCCAAGTGGTGGGTGGAGATGAAACTTGAACATGTTGAGGTTCATCCAACGACAACACAACAATGCAACGCTGGAGAGAGTCATGACATTTAGAGGCAAGATCTACCCTCTCGACAATGTGGAAACCACCGCAAATCGCTCACAAGACTCTAAAACTCATATGTAGCTCGAACCCACAAAGCAACAAACACGAGAGTTGCCCCTTGCGCTCGGCCAGAATGTAAGAAGCATGAGAGGTGCAGAGTTAAAGCATAACATTGGAATTAACGTGGATGCCAAGGTGCATCCAGCCGCAGCAAATCACGCAAAAATGAAAATTGGACATTGAGAGGGAAGATGCATAATCTGGCTTGGCTTCTTGTAATTTTTATAGTCAGGCAAGTGTAAACCTTTTACCAGTTCCAGTAGAGCCAACGTCATGGGTGTGACGCACCGCGCACCTGTTAAAACAAGCTTGATCCTTCACTTGGGGAATCCAATTCTTGTTCTTCTAATTTCAGTTTTGAAAGTCTCGGTTGCTTTCTGCTCCCCTGCAAAAAGTTCAACTTTTAGTGGTTTAATGGAAAACCCATTAGTTGGCAAAAAGCTGTTCAGTCCTAACATCCAAGCAAAATGCGCCAAAGCAATCCTGGAACTTGCAAGCCGATCAGGGGCCGCCGCCCCATCTCTGTCGCAGCGTCCCAAACCCGTGTTTTCCGTTTGCCCGTTGAAGGCAACGGGAAACAGTTTTCCCGTAAAACAAGACATACCCACGTTCAGCCGTCTTGGGCACCCCGGCCATCTCCGGTTCCAGGACAAGGAGCAGGAGATCCTGCCTGTGGTCTCATGGATGGGTTGCCCTCCCCCGATTTTGAGGGCGGTGTCCAGATGGTTTTCCTTGAACACCAACGTTCCCTCAAGAAAGCCGCGGGTTGCTGAAACTAGGGGTAAGCACGGTTTGAAGTGGATTGAAGGTTCCTACATTTCGGAAACACCCACTTGGCCTCCGTGTGAAGTTGATTCAACAGCCACTCACGCGCTAGCTGACATGCTTCACACCAAACAACATGAGTTCTTTCACAACCGAGTACCCCAGTTGACTAATATGGGGAGCTTTTTTCGGGTTTCGTGGGAAATCAGACCACTTTTGGAAGGGCCAAAGCCACCCCCATATCTTTGCTGATAAATCTGGGCTCAACAACAATTGCCCAAGACCTTGTAAATATGTTTTTAAGAAAAGCCGATGCCCGCCGGCCGCATTTGCGGCTCCTTGTTTGCTTCGGGCTATGGAGGCCTTGAATGGCTCAAAGACCCGAAAGCCACCTTGCCGCATGTCCTTCGGCCTTCGGGCAACGGGGGGGGGGAAGACAAACGATGTGGATGAACCTCAACATGGACCCTTTCAGTTGGGCTTTAAAGGAAAGCAAGACTAAACATCTTCCATTTTAGGGCAACCCTATCTTGAGAAACACCCTTACGGGAAGCCATCTTGGGCGAGAGCAGGCGAGAGCAGGCGAGAACACCAAACATGGAGCACATGTTTAGCGCCTTTGACGTTCGGGACCCAGAATGGTTGGTCTTTCATGCTGCCTTTTGTAGTACCCAGAACAAAATCCCAGCCAGATGTTCAGTGGCAGTTGCCCGAGAGGAGGAAACGGTTCTTTGGGGTGAACCATAGCAAAAGCCCACCAGAACTCCTCTGGGAGTCATGGCTATGGTTGATACAGTGGATGGCATCGAAATCCGCTTCTCGCACCACCGTTTAGACACCCTGGTTTGTGATTCGATTCCCCTGCAAATACCAACGAATACTGGTGTCCCATATGGTGTCAAAGTGGTGCGAACGGATTTCGTCCATCCCCAATAGGAACCTGTACGTAAGAACTGGTTGTCTGTACCCCAAAGGTGGATGATCCCTAGCATGGCAACAGCAATATCTTGGGCTCAGGCAGATTGACGGTCTGCTCCCGGAATCGCAGGAAGTCCTCGCCGCACCCGAAACGAACAACGCCCGAATGTTGTTAATCTGTTTACTTTGCGTGGCTTGCTTGAGTTGCATTGCTTGTGTGTGCTTGTTTGGTTGCTACTGTGGCTCTTGCTGTCGTTGTTATCCCGTGCGCTTGTTTGCTTGTCGGGTTGGTTGATAGGTTGGTCTGCTCGTTAGCCAGCTTGGTTGGCTGTGTTGTTTGTTTGACTGCTTGAGGAATTGCTGGCTAGACGGTTGAGTTGTTGGTTGGCTGGTGCTTGATTGATTGTTTGAATGTTTGATGCGTAGTGTGTCTGTGTTGGGGTTTGACTTGCTTGGTTGTTGATTGGTTGATTGGTTGATTGGTTGATTGGTTGATTGGTTGATTCAGTTGATTCGGTGATTGGTTGATTGGTTGATTGGTAGATTGGTAGATTGGTAGATTGATTGATTGGTTGACTGGTTGATTGGTTGGTTGGTTGGTTGATTGATTGATTGATTGATTGATTGATTGATTGATTGATTGATTGATTGATTGATTGATTGTTTTGCTTCTTTGCTTGCTTGGTTGTTTGATTGATTGGTTGATGGGTGCATCGCTCGGTCCCTCCATCGATGGCTGGCTTCCTTGCTTGCTGGCTGATTGGCTCGCTGGCGGCTTGCACGCTTGCTTGCTTGCTTGCTTGCCTCCCTGCTTCCTTGGAGGGGATATGTGTCACGCTTCATGTGGCTAGTCATGTCAAGTGTTTCTGGGAGACATGAGACACAATTAAAACTCTGTACTAAAAAAGGTCTACCCAGAACCATGCTTCAAGAATCAAGAAGGCGGCTATCCGCAGCTATTTATGGCAAGGGGATTTGTGTCCCTCACTAACCGGATCATCAATCCCCGAATCAGTTTTCAGCACGTGGCTCATGTGAAGACAAATGAAGGGGAGGCAAGCGTATGATGTCCGTGCCTTTGACCGGATCATGAAAGAACAAACAATAGTCACCAACAAATATAGTTCCAACAATAGTCATGTCAAGTGTTTCTGGGAGACATGAGTCACAATTAAAACTCTGCATTAAGAAAGGTCTACCCAGAACCATGCTTCAAGAATCAAGAAGGCGGCTATCCGCAGCTATTTATGGCAAGGGGATTGTGTCCCTCACTAACCGGATCATCAATCCCCGAATCAGTTTTCAGCACGTGGCTCATGTGAAGACAAATGAAGGGGAGGCAAGCGTATGATGTCCGTGCCTTTGACCGGATCATAAAAAGAACAAACAATAGTCACCAACAAATATAGTTCCAACAATAGTCATGTCAAGTGTTTCTGGGAGACATGAGTCACAATTAAAACTCTGCATTAAGAAAGGTCTACCCAAAACCATGCTTCAATAATCAAGAAGGCGGCAATCCGCTGCTATTTATGGCAAGGGGATTGTGTCCCTCACTAACCGGATCATCAATCCCCGAATCGGTGTTGAGCACGTGGCACATGTGAGAAGGGGAGGTAAGCGTATGATGTCCGTGCGTTTGACCGGATCATGAAAAGAACAAACAATAGTCACCAACAAATATAGTTCCAACAATAGTAATGTCAAGTGTTTTTGGGAGACATGAGTCACAATTGATCTCTGAACCATGCTTCAAGAATCAAGAAGGCGGCAATCCGCAGCTATTTATGGCAAGGGGATTGTGTCCCTCACTAACCGGATCATCAATCCCCGAATCGGTTTTGAGCACGTGGCTCATGTGAAGACAAATGAAGGGGAGGTAAGCATATGATGTCCGTGCCTTTGACCGGATCATGAAAAAAGCAACAATAGTCATCAACAAATATAGTTCCAACAAATATAGTTCCTTGATAAAGCGGTCTTTTGAAGGTTTTGACGGTTGCACAAATATGGTGACAACAATAGTCATGTCAAGTGTTTCTGGGAGACATGCCTCGAAGCAGAGTTCTTGTGCCTGACTCTGTGGCCTGGCCTCTGTGCTTCTCCAGGTCTGTCCCGCCTCAGGTCCCGATGCGCTTTTGGGGCGGTGGTGCGCTGGCACTGGGGGGCCTCTAGCTTCCATCAAAAATTCCCGAGTTAGACATTCATTTTGGTGCTCCCAACAGGGGACCCCTTTTTAACACTCCAAACATGGTTTTTGGTGGGCTTGGGGCGGGCTTAAAGCTGGTTTAGGGTTGGTTTACGGACGGGTTGAAGGTTGGTTTAGGAAGGGGATAGAGGAGTTTGGGTTTGTTTACGGTGTGTTTGGAGATGGTTCAGGATGGGATGGGAGGGTTTATGGTTGGTCTAGGGTTTGGATAGGGTTTGTTCAGGCTGGGCTTGGGGTTGACTTGGGTTTGGTTCAGGGTGGGTTTCATGTGTGGGTTCGGGTTGGGCAAGGGTGGGTGGTGGATCCAGGATTGGTTTAGGTTAAGATGATTTCGAGTGAGTTTTGGTGGTTGGCTTCGGGTTGGTTTGGGCTTGGTTTAAGGTTGTGGTTTAGGGTGGGCTATGGTGTTTTTTTGGGTTGGTCTGGGGTTTGGTTAAGGGCGGGTTTGTGGTTAGTTCAGGATGGTTTAGAGTTGGTTTAGGGTAGGTCTGTGGTGGGTTGAGGATTGGTTAGGGTGGGTTCAGATTAGCTCAGCGATGTTTTAGCTTTTTCTGTTTCGGGTTGGTTTAGGGTAGCTTTAGGGTTGGTTGCGGGTGGGTTTCTGATAGTGTAAAACGGTTTCGAGTAGGTCTGTGGTTCATGTAGGGTTGGTGTAGGATTGATTTAGGATGGCTTGGGGTATAGGGTGGGCTTAGGGTTGGATAAGGATTGTTTAGTATCCGTTTAGCGTGATTTAGGGTTGGGGGAGGTGGTTTAGGATTGCATGTTTGGGGTTGGTTTGGGACGGGATTAAGATTGGTTCAGGGTGGCTTAGGGTTGGCTTTTGCTGGGTTTAGGGTTGGGTTAAGCTTAGCTTAGAGTGGGTTGAGGGTTGGTTCAGGGTGGATTCAGGGTTGGTTTGGGGTGGGTGGTTTAGAGTTGATTTAGGCTGGCTTTATGGTGTGTACAGGGTGGGCTTGTGGTTGGTATAAGGTTGGTTTGGTGTGGTTTAGGGTTGGTTAGGGTTGGCTTACAGTGGGACTAGGATTGGTTTGGTTTGGGTTTAGGGTGGGCTAGGGTTGCTTTAGGTCGGGTGTAGGAGCGGTTTGGGGTGGGTTGTTGGTTGGCTTAGGGTTGGTTTAACCCGGGCTTAGGGGTGGGGGGGGGGGGTGAATGCAAATGAACAAAAAACAAGGTTGGCAGTGAAAAACACAAGGCGAATGGGTGAAAACAACGAGGGGTTGAAAAAGCAGGACTTTCCGCGGGATAGAAAACCAAGTTCCTGCAAAGGGGATTCAAGCAGGGTTTGAGACGCAAAAAGGAAGGGTTAACACAGACAAAGTTTGGAGGCTGCAAAAACGGAACCCCCTCCCAAAAGCCTTTTGCCGGGTGTCGTATTCGGGCGCACACTTGGCTTCAGATTCACCCGAATGGTGACTCTTGTAATGCCTGCCTAGTCCTTTCCGTGAAGTGGGATTCGCATCCTCATGACTGCCCTCTGGCTCTTCCTGAGGGAGGTTCCTTGGCCACTCACAGAAACTGGAAACCGCCTCCTCCTCCCCCCCCCAGTTTTGCAGGATCCCATGACCAGTGCCAACCGCAGGGATAGGTGGGATATGGAGAGCCGCAGGTCGTTTTGGGGTACCCCTTAACCTCGATTTGCTTTTTCGCCCCAGGGAAAAAATAGTAAGGTCCAGTAGTGAAATCGATTCCCTTTAAGACCAGGGGAAATAACAAGATATTCATTTCAGCAAGTGGAAGTCAAACAAACTGCACCCTCAATTTGGTTTTCTCGGGAAGCTTTCGTTTGGAGGCCTAGCCGCTAGTAGCTTTGGACACTCCAAGTACACTGAGGGGACGCATCATGGGTGTGACAGTTTAATTTGAGAGTCATTAACATCCTTTTGGGGGTTCATGTCCAACTTTCCAACAATCATGTCCACACGAACCCTGGGACAACCTCTTGATCGGAATGGAGAATCCTTGTACCCATCAGCACCTTTGGGCGGCCAATGTTTGAGCGTGAATTGCATAGGGGTCAAACAACCAAATCCAGATTCACACCTCCAGAAAAGTCATTGCAGATGTTGTTGAGCTGTCCACTTTCAATTCTCACGGCAGCGGGAAGTGTGTCACACGGCTAGCCGAGCACATGGATCAGGGATGGAGCAAGCAAGTTGTGAAATGACCCACGCCCATCGGTGCGACGTCGGACGGATCGGGGCGCCGCGCTCGACTGCAGGGAACCTCCAGGCCCTCCCAGGCCTCCAGCACTCCTTCCAGCGCCTGCACCTCTCTCAGAGGTGACTTCTGCACGTCTGCCGTTTAAGCTGAAATGGCAGTGGGTCAAAAATGGGTACCCAAAATGGCTTGCCCTGGTAAATGGAACCAAGGACTAAAACCTATGGTCCCCTGGTGGTTTAATTTTGACCCGCACCCAAATGATTATGTTTGCTTTGTACTTTCCCCCCTCGTCTGAAAGTGAATCGATTTCACTAGCGGACATAATTGTTCATTGTTTTCCAGGGGGCGAAGAAGCAATGGAGGAGAGTAGGGACTTTGACCTGCTTAACCAACCACCTAGGCTTGCCTATTTGACGCCGCATGTTGTGTTTCCTGGTGGTTCAAGCCTGTTTTTCAAGGTACAAAGCTGTTGATTCCACACGACATTGCCCACTGTTTGCTACATATTCCATGACATTACCAGACACTGGTCTTAAAAATAGTGTTCCATATCTGATAATGTTGATTGTTTCCGGAAGAAACAAAAAGGTCGATCCGGTCAATCACCATACCATCTTGTGGTCTTGCCTTTACGTTCTTCCTTCAACCAGAGCACGCCAAGTTGGCAAATATAGGCTGCACGCGAGAACGCAGAGTGCCACACGATTCCGCACATCTCTGACACCTGCAATAGAAGCAAAATGACCGGCGTCGGCGTCAAATATGGGTTCGGCGTGCGTGCCGAGGATCGCTGGCGCTTCTTACGCCAGCGGACAAAGTGAAACGGGATCATTCCTGAGGCCCAGAAATCGGGCGTTGGAAACATTGTTCAAGCAAAACAACTGGCTGCGGGTGAAAAATAGGTACCCAAAATTCAACCCTGGCAAATGGAAACATGAACTAAAATCCGCGGTCCCCTGGTCGTTTCATTTTGACCCACTGCAAACTGTCCAGACTACGACGCCTCATGCCCCGGCACTTCTGGAAGTTTGCTTGAGATCCGATTGATTGATTTTCTAGATCCCGGATCCCATATCCCAAAGGAGCACTCAGGTGTTCCCTTGCAAAAGCAAAGTGGGGGCTGAAAATCTCCAGAGCCGCCAGTCCCCAGCACTTCCACACTCACAAAACACTGTAAAATACCGTGTGTTTGATCATTTTCATCACAAATCACAGCACCAACACCTGCTCTCAACATCTACGGGTTTTTCTACACGGGGTGGGGACATGTCCCCAGGTATCTCTGCAAACCTGGTTTGACGATTTGCGGGTCACTGTTCCAAGTACTGCCAGGGTGCAGTTGAAACACCCTTCAAAACCATGGAAGCTTGGGCCTGATTGCCAGGAACCGGCAAGGTCAGCAGGCCAATTTGTCCTCGCACACGCGGATCCGCGGATCCGCGTCAGGTGTCAACTGCAACCAAATGGATCGACTTGACAGCATTGTGCAAAAGGGCTAGACTGCTTCATATGTAACCTCTACGAAGACCGCACATGAGATTGACATATAGAGTCTTATGATCATGCAACTCCCACAAAGACCTCTGCTACAAAGCCCAACGACATGGACATCTCATTTGATGATCGGCCTAAAGTTTAGAACTTACCCTCGGTGATGCATAAAATGTGGCCATCCCCGCTATGCCCGGCATATGAAGTAGCTACCTCAGTGGGAAACTTGAAGTGCGACGCCCGTCTTGAGTGGCGCTGAATGGGATGTAACCATCTTTGGCAACAAAGCTAAGCGGGTCACATGTCCGAGACGCCTTTTGACTTGAGCCACGGGCAAAATGTGTGCTTCTGAGTTTTGTGGGGAAACCTTGTGTGCCCCCCTGTGTCTTGGACCATTTGTAGCTGCACATTTTGACCAAACCTTTCAGATTGGCCACGGTCTGTCTTCATTGTGCAGATTGTCAATGCATGCCAAGTTACTCTCCGTTTCCTAATGGTTGCTGATTGAGCGTACTCAGTACCAGTGAATACTACACTACATGCATGATGCGCTTGCCATAGGTGGCCTTTTGGAAAAATAGATGGCTCTGGTAAATGGAATAAATCCATCTACACCAGTGCCATTTTGAACCATACCTAAAAGGACACCTATGGCGCTTGCTCGCATGCTCGCCACTCATGCGCAAAGTTGACATGTCGAGTGGCCCGTGTCCTCAAGCCATTGAGCATTGCCTGTGATCAACCAAGTCAAAACGGAAAGAAAGACCCGGACGAACTCTTCACTCCATGGAGACTCTCTAGTCCCTGTGTGGATGGACGAAATTTTGCACCTGAGAAACCCTGGAGCTAGAATTTCCCTGTAAATGCCAACAAACGTTTTTGTTTTTGTTAGCATGGTTTCATTTCATGGTGCGAACGGATTTTTTCGACCACCGGAATATCCCCCGTGGTTCTGGTATCCCAGTGAGGTGTCCGTCGGCATTTCCAAGGAACACGGAGAGCTGGTGCGTGAAGGCCTCAGCGTGGGAAGCGGGGGAAGAACGCCGGGATGGAGCAAAACGTGCGACCGCTGCGAGAGAGGCGGGGAATGAGTTGGATGGACTGACCCCGAGATCAACCACCCAATTCCCTCATTTTTCTGCTGAGCAGCAGCTTGAGTTAAACCACTGAGGACATAAAAGTCTCCGCAGTTCTGTGATTTGCCCTTTCCGAGGCTTTTGGAGCCGAGGGAAACGGGAGCAGTGCCCAGTTTTTGGCAACCGGAATGAGTGATTCAAGTATGTTCCACGATATCGCTTCTAGGCAAGAGGAACGTAGTCAATCTCTGCACCAAGCCATGGAGTAAGCAAACCAGCGCAGGAAGTGGAAGGCTTAGTTACTAGTCTGTGCGTTTTACAGGCTGGTGCAGACTGAAATTTGGAACCTTGAACATGTTGGGTCAAGAAGAGCCACTGTGACTATGAAGATGCTCAAAGTGTACGCCAATGACGTTGAACTGTGGACCTCCATTCATCTAGCAATCTAGTGAGGGTCGGCCATACTCTCCCCTTTCGGTTGGTGAAATTTGATCCTTGAGTGACTGACAATATTCCCACCAAAAACCAGCGGGGCCTAGCCAAACCAACACTCCAGTCAAAATTATCCGTTGCTCACGGACATGGGGGGGGGGGGAACAAATCATATGTCTCAACATCAAGGAACCCGTTTTGGGCACGAGTCTCCTTTTGGTTTCCCTTAAAACCCAACCAAACAGGGTCCCTAAAAGGGAAACACCCAAGATGAATGACCTTTTGGGTCTCGACCGCTTGACGCATCGTCGGGTCTCTGAAGAAATGGGTGTCTTTTTTAGGCGACCTCCGAAATGCTGGGTTTCCTTTTGGTTTTCCTTCAACACCCCCCCCAAACAAAAACAAAAACAGGCGCCCTCAACAAAAAGGACAGACCCAGATGGTTTCCGGGGTTCCACGTCGATTTGGGAAGTGAACGGGCTCCCCTTGTGCGGAAAGATGGCAACCAAGACCGTCATTTCAACTAAAACCAAAACACCAGAAAACTCAAAAAAACCAAGCAGGGGACTCCAAACAAACGAGGGCATGGGACACCAAGCACAGCATGAGGGTGAGGGGTCACGAGGTCTACACAAACTATGGTCAACCAAAGGTGCCACACAAATCCATCTGGGCGCCAGGCTGTCGGAGCGGAAGCGTCTTGGCTTTCACCTGCAGGTCTGACTTTAAGTGTGTCTGCCTGCGTTCAGGGGACCCTGCTTACCTTTTCCGAAGTTGAAAGGGTCCCTCTATGCGCACACCCGCCCGACCGCACGCACGCCCACACACACAGACACAGACACAGACACAGACACAGACACAGACACAGACACAGACAGAGACAGAGACAGAGACAGAGACAGAGACAGAGACACACACACACACACACACACACACACACACACACACACACACACACACACACACACACACACACACACACACACACACACACACACACACACACACACACACACACACACACACACACACACACACACACACACACACACACACACACACACACACACACACACACTACGCACACGCGCACGCGCACGCGCACGCGCACGCGCACACGCACACGCACACGCACACGCACACGCACACGCACACCCACACACACACACATGGAAACCCCGTTTCAAACACTCACAGACACACAACAAAAACAAAAGCATCGACACAGATCGAACACGTCAACTTGAAATGAACGGACACACAAGCTGGCACTGCGCAAACCCAAATACGCAGGAACACACAGGGTTGGTGTGGCACAAGAAGCAAAAACCGGAGACACACACACACACACACCAACACAAAGTGAAGAAAATACGGAGCACAGGCACACAGAGCTAGCACATTGGAATTTGGAAGTTGTCGCTCAAAAGTCTTCAAGGCCCCTAAAAGCAGGCGGTGCCGAGTTTGGGTCATTTGATGTTTGACCAGACTCATCCCCACCCACAGAAAAACAAAAGCCGCTCGTTGACGTTGGCCTTCTCGCATGATCAGGATGTGAAACTTCTCGTTGGCAGTCAGTAAAGAACTTCCATTTGCTTCAGTACACCTTTCACTATTGCGGGGGTGAGGGGGTACCACGCGGTGATTCCAAGACGTTCCACTAAATCCTTTCGGTTGTATGAAAACATTGGGGTGTTTGATTCGCCCCAGGTCCGCTGTTGCATATCGCCAGCATCACCTGCATCATCCGCATCAGCGTCTGACGCTGATGCGGATGATGCAAGTGATGCTGGGGATGTTGCCCATACTGGTGAAGGAACATCTGGTAATCAAGGAACATGCATGGAAATGAATGACATGAAGTGAAATGAAGGAAAAGGAGAAAAACAAACACAAGGGACACTGGGAAGAACATTGGAGGGGAGAAAAAGGAAAGGATCTTACCGGGGGGGGGGGGGGAAAGGAAGATCTTAGGGGGCAAAGCAAAGGAAAAGATCGTTAAGGGAGAAGGAGGGGAGGGGAGAAGGGGGGAAAAAATCTTAGGAAGGGGGAAAAGATCTTTGGGGGGAAACGATCTTTGGGGTTGAAGGGGGGGAAAAGATATTATTAAGGGGGGGGGGGGGGAAGGGTGGGGGGAAAGATCTTGGAGAGAGGGGGGCAAGGGGGGCAAAGATCTTGGGGGGAGAAGATCTTAGAGGGGGAAAGGCGGGAAAAGATCTTAAAAGGGAGAAGATCTCACGGGGGAAAAAGCCTTAGGGGGGAAAGGGGGGAAAGGATCTCAACAAGGAAAGGGGGAAAAGATCTTAGGGAGGAAAAGGGGAAGAAGATCTCAGCAAGGGACGGGGGGGGGGAAGATCTTAGAGGGGAGGGGGGCAAGGGGACACTTCCAAAGGGCCTGTAATGTCGGCGGCCTGAGCCGGAGGCGTTAAAATTTCCAGTAGTGATAGATTCAAACAGTATTAAGCAAACAGAAGAGAAAAAGGAACACGGATTGACCAAAACACCCAAAGGCGTCTCAAAATAGAAGACCAACACACAAAAATGGCGAGAAGGCTTCCTGCTGGCGTCCCCTTTGTTCAGCGAGCGAGAAGACTTGGGGGCGGTACCCACAAAAATGGACACCCCCCCATTCGATGCGAGAGCATGCGAGAGCTCGGCCCCTGGCAGGACTTTTCCTCCTTGTCGTCTCCTGAACTGCTGCTCTCAGGTGGCGAGGGGAACTGTCCGAGCTGAGAGAGGGAGCCGCGATGGAGTGCCCGAGCCTTTCTTGGCGTCACGCATAAGCCAGGGAAGCCGAGCATCGATGTGATGGCCTCTATTTCAAGCTGCCGCCTGAGAGGTTACAGAGGAAAAATAGAAAAGGCGCGACGCAAGTAGCGCAAATCGCCCGATGCAAGCGGCGCTCAAGCAGCGCGCAAGCAGCCCAACAACCACAGCCGTGCTAAGCAACACAACTGCAAGCAATACCAGCGGCACAATTGCCAGCAACCCTTCGCCGTTTTGGGAAAACCAATCGAAAAAGGCTCCCGTTGAACACTGAAACACGGAAGCCACAAACACGGAAGCAGATTGGTGAGATGATAGCCATCGACACAACTCGCTTGACAAACCCGAGGAGTCCGTTGGAACCTCCGAGTTGCACCTGGAGAAGTTTTCACTGGCTGACATGCGAAAGACTGAGCAACCTGCCTGGGTCTCTTGTCATGGAAACCCCTGGAAGAGTCTTGGCCTTTCCCTGAGACGTTCTTGACTTGTTGCTCCCAACTTTGCATGCAACAAGCATCCAAAGATGCGTCCTTAGGTGGGAGCTTGCCCCTTCTGCGCGGCAAACCAAATGGACACCGGCAATTCTTAGCAGTGCATAGTGTTGGGAAACACAAATACGGGATGTGTCAAAATAGAGGGCACCAACAATAGTGGAAATATTCTGTTCGTTTCCCTTTAAACCAGCGCTAGAAAAAGATAGCCTCCAAACAACCGTCACCAATATGGCCACGGGTCAAAAGCCAAATCGTAAGTCAGTGAACATTGCAATCTCCACTAAAATAGGCTTTAAAATGGGTGGCCCTACCCCAAAATGGCATCAAACCGCTTTTGACCCACAGCCATATGCTTTCCATAGGCATGTGTCTTTTGACGCACCCGTCCTCCCTTGGAGCTCTCGGCGAGCTTCGCGGCCTGACAAGAGTATGTGACTGGGCTGTCCGGTGTTCAGACTCTCGGATTCCCGGCTCTAAAAGCGACAAACTTTTGGGCTACATCCGGACATCCAACCAAACAACTAAAGCACATCTAGGTCCTCCAGTAGAGAGGATAGAACAAGAGTAATTACCGTTTCTATTTTTTGTAATTAATTAGTCTATTTTAGTAGGGGAGGGGTTCCCCCCAGAAAGCCTAGGGCACTGGGAGACCGAATGGCTCTCACATCCAAGCGCCTCCCCGGTGGCTCGGTTGGCTGCAACCGCCGCGGGCGGGGGCTCATTGCCTAAGCACGGCGCTCTCACTCTGCCGCTCATGCGCGGTCAGACGGGTGTCTTGGTGCACAGGCATGCGTGCGTGCGTGCATGCGTGCATGCGTGCGTGCATGCGTGCATGTGTGTGTGTGTGTGTGTCTTTTGAAAACTGAGGGCACGGAGGGCAACTCCCAAATGCCAGGTGTTCGGTTTTCCTCCAAAACACCGAGCAAAAACGCAGGTTGCGCACATTGAACAGCTGTTGTGCGGGTTCCTATTTTGAGGGTTCCTTTTTTTTAAGACACGCACACACCAATCAAGGTGGAGAGGCGAGGGTAATTAACAAATGTGCTCCACACAACTGTAGATCGCTCCTTCAATATAATACATATATAATAATAATAATAATAATAATAATAATAATAATAATAATAATAATACTAATAATAATAATAATAATAAATAATAATAGTAATAATAATAATAATAAATAAATAAATAAATAATAAATAAAAATAATAATAATAATAATAATAATAATAATAATAAATAATAAATAATAAATAATAATAATAATAATAATAATAATAATAATAATAATAATAATA
Organism: Effrenium voratum; assembly: GCA_963377175.1. Classification (NCBI taxonomy): domain Eukaryota; class Dinophyceae; order Suessiales; family Symbiodiniaceae; genus Effrenium; species Effrenium voratum. The sequence continues at coordinate 625,371 of CAUJNA010001447.1, forward strand.
ATAATAATAATAATAAATAAAAATAATAATAATAATAATACTAATAATAATAATAATAAAAAAAATAAATAGTAAATAATAATAATAATAACAATAATAAATAAATAAATAATAAATAAAAATAATAATAATAATAATAATACTACTACTAATAATAATAATAATAATATTTTTTATAATAATAATAATAATAATAATAATAATAATAATAATAATAATATATAATATATATAATATTATTTATGTATATAAAGGAAACTTGGGCAACGACAGCTTCTTTAAATTGCCCCTCCCTCCCAAAAGGAAGAGGACAACTCCGCTGTAACCAACTAAAAAGGTGAAATATAGGACCGCACTCTTGCAGTTTGGGATGATTACCGAAATCCGGGTGGAAGCACCAGCCTGATTTAAAGCCAGGTCCTACCAGCAGGTCCTTTGACCACCGCCGCACTGACGGTCCGAAGCAAAAGCGCAAAACTAGTTTGCGGTCAATGACTCTTGGTCCTACAACACGGTTATACAGTTACAAAGGTTCGTATAGCGCTTACTACAGTGGATGGACGAAAACCATTTCGCACCACCTAAGGAACCCTGGTTTCTGATGAGTCCCCTGTAAATACCAACAAACAATGGTTTCCCATGGTTTCACACGTGGTTCAGGATTCCATCCATCCACAGTATGTGGGTACGGGTCCAAATTCAACTACCAGGGGGCAAGTTTTAGTCCTTGGTTCCATTTATCAGGGCAAGCCATTTCGGCAACTTACCCTACTTTTTACCACAGCCATATCTCCAAATAAACCAGGTCTAGGTCTCGCTTCCTGAGTGGTAAAACAAGTCCTCACACTCTTTGTCCATGAACTCGGAGGCTAGTCCCCCGCATCCTTGTGTGTGTGTGTGTGTTTTTTTACAGGACTTTTTGGGCATCAGAATTCGGGTCCCAACCGCCATATCTCCGAGTAAACCAAGCACCCTCCCACCCTTTTCACATGGAACCTTTCGCCGTTCGGGGGGTCTTGGTTTGGACCATGTTCCGTTTAAAGGGACAGGGCCCCCAACGTCGAACGGCTCCATGTGAAAAGGGCGGGAGGGTAGACTCTACCCTGAAGAAACCAGAATTTCGGGTCCCAAACACAGCCATATTATAAACCAGGTAGATTCTACCCAATCACAACCACCCAACCACCGGATTCTACCCCAAACCAAAATCCCCCTAACCCCCCGCAACCCCCTGTGGCCCAGTGGCCGATGTAGTAAGCTCTGCCCGGAAAGCGCCGATCCTGGAGGCTCTGAGCACCTCGGGGTCAAGGCGCGAAAACCTCCTCTCGCCGGGTCTGAAAAAAATCGGGGACCCCTACTGTGGTGAGCACCTCACGGATTGTGTTTTCTCCTCTCGCCGGATCTGAAAAAAATGGCTGTGGATGGTTGCGACATCCACGTCCACCTGAAAAAAACCCGACGGAATGATAGGATTCCCCTGAACAAATACCAACAAACGCGATGGTTTCAACCATGGTTTCATGGTGGTGCAGACGGATCTCGCAACCATCCACAGCATGTCAGCGGGTTGCTTTGCTTCGCCCAACATTTGGCCCTCTTGAGACATACCCAAATGAAATGGTGTGTCCTAAGGCTACCCTTTTGGGGTGGTTATACAAGGAAACAAGAAGGAACTCCATTGGGTTCAGTGACAATCAAAGTCACCGGGGAACAGAGTATAGTTTGTTAGGCGCTTCCTTCAAACTCATCTTCCCAGGGTCAAAAAGTTCAAAAACATAGCTTCGGAGTCAGTCTTCTGAGGCTCAAAGAACACGGAACAAACCAAAAGCTGAATTCACCAACTCCAAGGAAATTGACTTGCTGGGGCGGGGGAGCTGCCGACCTCAGGCCGGGGTGAAAGTAGACGGCAAAGAGGGTGATCAAATCCAAATAGGAACTAGGTCCTCCAGTAGAGAGGTTAGAATAAGGGTACCCTTCTTTTTGTAGCCTATTTTAGTACCCTTCCCCAAAAAAGGTAAAAGGGCACTACTGGGGGACCTAGAGAAGGTTGTGTTATCTCCTTTCAGACATCGAGTCGCTGCACAATCCCCGTGGCCCATGCTGAAAGCGGACTGACCATGGCACAACTAGCTTCAAAGAAGCCACAGCTGTAGCTTGCTTGTAACAAACAGCCGTTTCACATTCCGACCTTTCACAATGCAGGTGATTTGTTTCCCTTGACTTAGTACAAGTGGCTAAATAATTACCATTCGCGGAGAAAAAAAAGAGAAAAGAAAATCACATACACTAGTCTCTTATGATCACGAATCAATCTGATGTTCAAGCACCCCACTCCAACTATCTAGGTTCATATCTTACATGCTTTACGCAATTAAACTTTGGATGTGCACTTTGTCGGCCCCACATGTTTCAAAGGATACCATCCTTGCGCGAGAATGAACATCAGCATTTGCGCGTGTGAGGACAGCAGCAAACAACACTTGGTGTGCAGGAAGTTGAGCAAATTCAACATGTAGTAGCTGACCTGGATTCAAAGCTCGTGTTGGGGGCATCTGTGGCGAAGGCAGATTTAACATGCAAACAAAACACGTTTGGGGCTTCTCGCCCTCTTCATGTTGCTAGGTAACTCAGGGCAGTCATCTAACATAATTCATCAAATATGTCCGCAACTAAGCGGCACCCAAAGTCCATTGACGCTTGGTTCTACCACCATGGCTGCAAAGGCCGCTGTCAATGTAGGCCTCAATATGAACGCCATAAAAAGTGTAGTAGAACGGCCTGCTACATGGGCCAATAGGAATCGCTGGCCGAGATCAGCACTTGCGTCGATATTGCTGAAAGGCTCCAGGATGGCTTTGTGCAATCGTAGCCTGGGCGATCGCAACGGGTTCCTTCTCTTGAAACCGAACAAGCCCCCTATCGCCCCGATCAATAATGTTGGACTGTGAAAGGTATTTTCGAGCGGGCACTCAACAAGTGTTGCTTTGGGTCTGGGGATTGCAGTGTGAGCTGAGGATCCCGGAACTTCTCTAGACGCCGTGACCCGTGGTTTCGCAAGGCATTTGAAATGCTCCAGCAGGCAATGCGCCGCCCAAGCCGAGCCACGACCTTTTTGTTCTTCGCGGGACAATCTGACTTTGACCGATCCTGGAAGATCGGACTCCTTTGCAGGTTGCCTCAAGGAAACCCGACCATGTCCATAACTTGTGCATGGGTGTCTCACAGGGGTGCATATGCTTCCCATGGTTTTCTTTCAAAGGGATCAAGGGGACCCGGCTTTGAGACATATTGGCCCAGATGTAAGCGGTCATCCCCGCTTCCGCACTTGAGTGCAGTCTACCGAGCCAGCTGAGATCTCGGCCAGAAACCTGGGGTACTCCTCCAAAATATAACCCAGAAACCGGCAAAAGGTGATGTGAGCTCATGGGTCAACAAAAAGGAACATGCCCACAAGCAAATCAAGAGCTAAGTCGAGAATGGGCGAGTGTTCGTGAACATCCTATGCCCAAGCCTGTAAGCAACAGAAAATGGATTCAATTCCTGAGTGCATTGGCAGCGTTGCTGTTTGTTTACCACTAAAAGGGTCTTTCCAACAGTGTAGAGTCCAGGAATTCGGGTAGTAAGTGGATCACAGAAAAAACGCACGTCTTGAGATTCGCCAAGTGGACAACCCACACTTTCGTCCTGAGGCCATGTCATCTTGGAATGAGCCAGGAATCTGTGCAAACAGTGTTGGTGGGGTAGGGGGCTTGTTGTGTCGATGTAAGGGGCAGGTCTGCTGGACCTGCTTGCGTCAAGGAAACTCCGCTCGCTGTATCCTGCTGAAAGGGTCCCGGTTCTCAAGCAAGTCATCTACGAATGTTTTGTGCCCCAAGTAGGTCTGACCACAGAAAGGTCAGTATGTGTCGCCGGTCCATCTGCGCGGTTCTTGAAACGCGGAACCGGGCGGGGCAGACTCAAACCCCCACCGGGGCTGAGAGAAGACCTCGCAAAATCTCGGTGCGCATTCATAGCGCCTTCGGGTTCTCAGGGGAAAACGGTACCCTCAAAAAACACGCTCATATGACTCAGATGTCAAAGCGCGAGACAAATCCAATGCGAGGATGGTGAGACTGCGGCGTAAAGCATTGTACGCCCTACTCTCAGTTGAGGGAGCTGTTCAAGGCATGGATGGCCCGCAAGCAACGCATCATATCACACATGTGACATCGACAGGAGGGCCAGTTCATGCCTCAGGATTTTGAAGACCATTGGCTCACATCCGGGTCGACCAGTGGCAAGGTGGAATTGGGCGAATTGCCCTCTCAATTCTTGCTGTTGGGGTTTGCCGTGAAGAAACTGAAAGCATCGTTTTGATTCAAATGGCTAGGTTCACGGAGAACATGTTTGGCGGAAGGCTTTAACATGGCCTCAATCACCCGCCCGCCGTCTGACCGGCGGGCTTCGGCCCAAAGGTTGTGCAGGGATTGGTGGAACAAAAAGAGGCCCTGTAACGGGGCTCCGCATTGCAGAAGCGATTCTACACTCACAAACCCACACCATTCTAACCAAATCTGACCCAGGAACATATGGGTATCTATCCATGTTATGTATACCATCTGACCCATGAGGGTAAACGTGGGTACGTGTTTTCTCACGGATTGGAGTTCGTTGCCACCTGATTTCTCCGGGGTGAAAAGTGGATTCGACGCATCGATGGATTCGTGGTCTCAGAGAGGCAACGACTTTGGCAGCTCTCGTAGGCCATAGGTCAAGGAGGAGGAGCGACTGCCGGATTTTTCTCGGTGGCGCGTCAAGCGCTGCTCGAACGAGTGAATCCGCTTTGTTTCTCCCCAAAACGCTCTATATATGGGGGTCTTTTTGAGGTTGGACCCCCAATTTTTTCTGGTTTCCTGTTGGGCCTTTGAATCCACAAAAAAAGGGGACGCCTCCAAAAGAAGACAAACCCAGGTGCGGGCAAGGGATTTGCTCGAGTGTCAATTTGCCGTGGCCCTGTCGTACAATCGGCTGTGGAGCTTCGCAGTCATGGCGCCGCAGTCCCATGCTGGTTCTGAAATATCTTTGGGCCCAGCTTTGGGCATGTTTTTGGGGAACGATTTGTTTGTGGATCGCAACCAAAGGGTGCTAAGTTGTTCTAGTCATATTGCAGGCGTGTCTTTGGGAATGCCTTTGGGGGATCGGGTTCATAAGGTTTTGGAGGGTTCCCTTGAGGTTGGTTTCAAGGGAAATACAAGCAACACCCACGTTGTAGGTCCCACTCGTTCCAATCCATGAGGCCAGCAAGCCTCTCGCCAGCCCAGAACTCCGGCGGATCCCCCCCCTATAAAAACGACAACCACAACCACAACAACCACAACAACAGCGTAACAACCACCACAACAACAAAAACTAGACTAAACCTCGGCTCCACTAAATTCCCTCAACCCCCCCCCCTCCCCCTCCACAAAGAAAAAAGCAAGAAAAACATCCAGGCGCAAGCCGACGCCCCGCATCCAGGGGCCTGGATCCTTGGCTCCGCGTCTGCTGGATCTTCTCCTTCAAGCGCAAGGCGATGGAGGTGGCGCGCTGTCGCTTGAAGGACCTGGCGCGAGCCAGTCGCGCTCTCGCTTCGGTCCGCAACGCGTTTCGGACGTTTCTGTTTAAATATATATATATATATACATATATGTTATATATGTTATATATATATATATATGTATATATGAAATCCGCCGAGCGGTGAACGCGAGAGGCGGCTTTGGAGTATGTATGTTGTAAGAACAAACCAAAATAAACCGGTTGGTTGATCGACATGCTTATGCAAATCTGGCCTTCCCTGCGTCAGGTCCAGAATCGGAAGTAAGGCGCCTGCTTTTTGAGGGTGCCTTGTTTTGAGGTTGAGCCCGGGAGCTTGCCGTTACTCCAAGCTTCAAGCAGGGATACCATCCCCCTCCACAACCA
>CAUJNA010001447.1:636310-646310 GCA_963377175.1 Effrenium voratum
CCAACCAGGATTGCCTCCGCAAAGTACATGCAGTTCCCTTTTTGTATAAACCCTTTCATTTGATTAAAAAACGCTGCTCAAATGGTTGCTTCTTGATAGCAACTGAAACTCATTGTGTGTCACAAACAAGGTCTATGTCCAGTTCTCGCACTCGAACGATCTCAGCTTCTTAATCACATCTCAATTAGCATGAGTTGCGGTGGTGCACTTGCTACACATCGGGAATTTGCCGAACCAATGAGAATTCAACGCGTGGTCTACTTGAGACAACTCAAGTTGACGGCTGGCCAGCTCTGGAGAAGCCTGACATCCGTCCGGATTTGTTCAAGCTCGCACAGAAGAGTTGGTGGTCCTCCATTTGCCTAAGACGCCATGGAAAAGCAACATCTACATTTCCAGTGAAATCGATTCCCTTTAAAACCAACCGGGGAAAACAAACACAAATCTTCATTTAATTTCGCAAATGGACGTGGGTCCTGTTGGTCTCCGAGCTAAAGGTTCGCCCCGTTGAGCCGAGACCGCAGTAATCAACATGAAACTCAGAAGCAGCCTGAGCTTGTGAAGGGCAAAGCCATAGGTGACCTTTGGGTTATGAAACCCATCTAAACCAGTGGAATCCATCTATTTCGAACCAAGCCTAAAAAGGACACCTATGGGCTATAGCTAATATTTGTCGGTCGCCAGTTCTACACCCCAAAAAATGCCTTATGGGAAGCAACCCGCTGAAGGTCTCATTCAATCACACCCCTGCATTGAACAGAACTCTGACAACAAATGGAGGTGTGGGCAAGTGGATTCCCACTCGATGGTTTCCACTACCCCGAAACTCCTAGGAAAAAAAGGGTATATGTAATGTATCCTTTATATATATATATATATATGTATGAAGTAGCTGAAAAGAAAACCAAAAGGATACCAACCATTTTTAGGGGACCCCTGTTTTGAGTAACACGTCAGTTGTAAATCCCATGAAACCCTCTGGTGGTTTGGGGACCATCTCCACTCGCGACGGCGAAAGGGCGCGCGAGCCGCGGCGCCTTCGACGGACCTCTAAGGCGAATCCAGCCATCCAAGAGCTCCGAGGGGGAGAGCGTGCCCGTCTCGTCAACGTCCAGCAGCCTGAGGTTTGAACTGAAGGTAGTTGGAGGTTTGTCCCTTTACAGGTCTGGATTTGCCTGTCAATTTAGGGGTTTGCGCATTTGGAGGTCTGGGAACTTTTCCAAGTCAATCGTTGCAATTCTCTGGGTTCCAGTGAACCTGCCACTTTTTAAGGCTCCGAAAGGGGCAAATTGAGGAACTGTCTAACAGGCACAAGGTGGCACCAACGAGGGGGGTAATAGTGTTGACCCGCCCTATTTGATGTGTCAAGATAGCACCAATCAATGGAGAACTCAACCACAATGGGTGCCAACGGGATAGCCTTTACACAACAAGCACGTACGGCTCCGCCTTTCTATTTCTTTTCCGTTATCTGGCGTGCTTTTTCTCTTTCCGGCCTCTTCCATCCAATCCAGCCGGGTTCACCATTTTCCTTCCCTTTCGTTTACTCGGGAAATGGTAAGAGAGAGAGAGAGCCTAAGGGACGAAGCGAGACAGCGGTGAGTGAGGGAATGGCTCGCCTCGTTCTTTCTCTTCCCTTTTCTTTTCGTCTTTCCGGCTGCGGCTACCTCGTGTTCACAGGCACCAAGTTGGAGTGTGGAAAATTAAGTGAACATGGTTGATGCCAAGAATCGCGGAAAACCACTCCTAGCCCGGAAAGAAAAACATGGGCCACAGCCGAGCGCCTCTCAAAACACAACAAAGAACCGATAGAATGATCTTATGACAGTCATACAGCCACAATATGGCCATGGGTCAAAATCCCGTACCCCCAGTGAACATCCCAATCCCCGCTGGGTGCTGCACCTACCCCAAAATGGTACCATTGGTTTTGACCCACGGGAAGGGCTTTCGCCTTTCATTCCTTCTTCCCCCTTCATAAAAACGTTACGGCCGATGCGATTCTCGGCACGCGAGGTGAGCTGATGGAATGGCCGGATGGGACTGATCTGGAGCTAGTCGCTTCGGGCCGGTCGGGGTTTGGGGTTGGGGTTTGGCATTGATTTTGGACCATCCAGACCTAAAAACACCGTTAATAAGGGGAACCAACAAGGAGATTGACACTACTGGTAGCCGGGTTTCTCGCAGCAAGGCCAATCAATGAACCCCCGGTAACCCGAGACCACCCGAAAACCGCCTGACAACCACCCTAAAACAGCCCGAAGCAACTTCAACTGCCCACAAGTCTGGTTTGTCCCAAAAAAAAAGTGTTTAACCGTCCAGACACAGGGAAAAGAAGGGTGTTTTTTTTCACCAATAGGTGCTTAAGCCTTTGAAAAGGAGTTGGCCAATTGGAAGTCGAGCCGCGAGCCGATCGAGGCTCAGGAGTCAAAGTTCCAATCAGCTTGCAAAACATCCCTTTGCAGAGTCCTGTTGTCTCCAAATTACGCCCCGAAGCAGCTCGAAGTCTCCGAAGTATCCCTCCCAAAGCTCCCAGGAACCCCCTCCGAAAGTTCAATGGCTTCGGAGTCAGCGCGACTCGCCTGAAAAGACTCTCCGCATCATTGACGTCCACGTCCACCGCCTGAAACTCACTGCGACAGGTCTTCCCTGCATGACAGCGGGGAACTCGGGCGGTGAAAAGACCAAAATCAAAATGGAATGGGTGTGGGTCAAAAAAAGGTACCGCAACTGGAACCCTGGTAAATGGAAAAAAGGACTCAAATCCGTGGTGTCCTGGTGGTTCAATTTTGACCCAGACCCGAATCTGACCAGCGAGGGGCAACTCGGATGCTTGTTGATTCACAAGGCTTTCTGTTCGATCCCTGAGCTCGGGTTTCCGATGACAGTTGGGCGACAGCAGATGCCACAACTTCCCTCTGTTGGTTTAGTCACCTCGTTTACCCACACCTACTTTCACCCTGGTTTCGTCATTCAAGTGAGACCCCAACATCCTATTCCTTTGGATCGTGAGATGAAACCAAAAGTCACCAAGTTACCTCAAGCAAAGGCAAAGGTGGAAACACGAGACCGCGGCGCCCTTTGGCTGAGAGTTGAGAAGGTTGCACAGTATATCACTACCCCACATGCAAGCGCAAGACCTAGACCACCTGATCTTGAGACCAGACCAAGGACCACTAAACCTTGGCCATGGGCTGCACAAACAATATATAGCTTCATGTTTAGGCTACCCATTATTATTGATACCAGTAATAAACACAATGATAGTAATAGTGATAATAATCAAAATAAGAATAATAACACTAATAATAACAACACTGCCACATAACAATCATAATAACTACTTTTCTCATGGTAGCAATGATCATCACGTTTTGGAGACCAACCCAGACACCGGGCAACACCGTCCGTCCGTTGCTCCGCCGCCGCGGCTTCCGTCGCGCCAGAAGTCGACGCGCCCGCCTGGAAGAGCTCTCTCAGCTCCCGGGTCTCCAACATGCGCTGGAACTCCTCCAAGGTGAGCTCATCCTTCCTGGGCTCACGGCCGGATGCGAGAGCTCAACGTCGGTATGGGACCCCCAAACCGGTGGGTTTCCGTTACCTGACCTTGACCGCCACCAAAATGGAAGCACAATCGACAACAATCCCAGACGCCATGCAGAGAGATCTCATGGCTTCGGACCTTGGGACCTGTGGGAAGTTTTGAGAAAAACCCCCCGAGGTTTAGGGGGACCCAACCCTATTCTTTCCGGAGGCCATGAGATCTCAACATGGCGTGGTATCTGAACCCCCCCGAGGTTTGGGGGACCAGCCATGATGTGCCCTGAGATCTCAACATGGGTTTCGGACCTTCGGTTGGAATTGTTGAAACCCCCCAGGTTTAGGGGGACCAACCATAGTGGGTGATGTACAGATCTCAACTTGGCATGGTTGTCGGACCTTCGCTTGGGAAATTGAACTTTTCCTAGTTTGGGGGAAACCACCCATATTTGGTGAAGTATGTGTATATATATATATATATGTGTTATTTGTTTGGGGGGGAGAGGGGTGGTCTGGAAAAATGATTCTACACAAAACACCCATCCCTCTGTGGTAGTTTCGGAAGGGTCAGGTCCGCAAAAAAACGCCCGCAGCCCGCATTCCCAGTCACAAATCACTGAGCTTCCAACCGGGCGCCTCCCAAATTCACCCCCCCCCCCCGCACCCAGTGAGATATGAGCCACTGTCAAACATGACTCGTTTCCCCAAGAGGACAATAGGACATTTTCACCGAATTGGCCTTTCTGGAATCAACCGCAAAAGGAAACGCAAGATCTACTCATCTGTCTGTTCACCTGTGCCTTGTCAACAATGCGGATGGTTTTCGGGCGCATGAAGCGCTCACAGCGGTTTTTGCCTTCTCCATACCAAACCAATGAGGACACGCAGAAATATGGTCCACGTCTTAGCTTTTGCTGGCCAGGTTCTCATTCAGAGCGCTCTTGGTGAAGAGGTTTAGGACATGGCTCACGACATAGTTGTCCTTATCCTCTCGCGAGAATGCCGCAGCATTCTCCACGAAGATACCTGCGAAGGCAGGCAACCATCTTGTCCTAACGCAACTGACGAACTGACGGGTTGTCAACATGACTGCCTGCTAGCGGGGCATGCTTCAAAAACAATCCCGGCCCCTTCTCGTTTTGGACTTGGGAAACCACACCTAGAACCCCCCAAAAAAACAACTGGCATGGCCTGTGATGACATTCATCATCGCCAGCACTGAGAAGGCCACGTAGGCGGTGATGAAGGCTCCCATCAACGGGGACACATCCTGAGGCCGGTTGGGAGGAGGCTTGAAATTTGGGTCTCTACGCTTGGATGTTCGGGCCAGAAGAAGTGCGACTTCACCATGGTTCCATACCTCCAGTTGCTTTTCGGCCCAAGAAAAATGAAAGAAAATCTGACCAGTGGTGAAATCGATTCCCTTGAAAACCCACAGAGGGTCTCCCTGCCCCAATTCTATCGGAGGTGGCTTTCGAGGATGGGCCCAGCAAGCTGTCATCGAACTTTGATAGGATCGAGAAAGAGGTTCATACTCAATTCGCACAAACAAAAACATGGGTGGACACCATAACACTTTTACAGGGGAATCGAATTGGTCAAGGGCTTCTGGAACGGTGGTGCGAACGGATTTCGTCCATCCACTGTAGGTCAATCAGACCAAGAGCCATAGGTCGATGAGAACATGCAGGATTCCGGGTTTATTTTGAAGAACTCAACAGGGTCCCATGGGATCATAGCTTCTCCGAAGAACAGGGATTCACGCAGCGTGGAAGAGGTCTATGAAGGTTGCCATCAAGTGAGTGCTTCTCCATATGAGACCGGTATAATCATGTTTCCGCTGGTTTCACTTTCAACCCCCGTTGATTTCTCGTGTCGAAAATGCAAAAACTGTCAAGTCCTCTCTGGCTCGCAGTTTTCCGCAAACGTATCTTGCCATGACTGAATATTGCTGACACGCCTCAAGAGATCGCTCCCCTTGATTCCCTTCAAAACCATCCCGAAAGCAGGGGGGTGAGACCCACTTTTTTCTGGAATGGGCCTGGCGACCTCCATTCCCGAAAGTTTCTGCCCGCTTCTCTCGTCTCTAGTGACTTTCTTTCCCCGTAACCAAGGGAACCACTGGTTAAGCCACACGGAACATGGAGGTGTTTTGTTTGCTATACTGGCTTTGCCTGGGATCCACTACGCTGTGAAACCTTGACCACATGCAAACTGAGAACGATAGACTTGAACAATGGCTGTTGGAGAGGTGGACCAAGAATAGAAAGTCACGCAGAGGCAAAGCAAGACTTGGTTGCTTTCTGCTCCCCTGCTAAAAGTTGAACTTTGGTGGTTTAATGGAATACCCATGAGTTGGCAAAAGTTAAAGTCCTAACATCCAAGGAAAATGCAACAAAGAAGAGCACGTTGACACGGGCAAGACCGGGCTGAGAGTCGTTGATCAGCGGATCTGCCACGTTCTTCCAGTCGATGCCACCGGTGATGCACATCCAAAGGGTGATCGCGGCTGTGCCGAGACCTCAGCAAACCAACCGACACATGTGGCATGTGGCAATGGCTTCTCGGTCGAAAGGAATCAATCGGCCAATTTTGCTATAGCACCGAAAGCTGAATTAACAATTGGATCCCCAAGTAAAGGACCTTTATATTGGTGAGCTCGTTTTAATCCCAGGTGAGCTCGCTCTTCTGCACTTGTTTATACCAAAGGAGCTTCATTGTGATCTCAAAGCTCCCACCTGTACCATGTACACTCATGGGCAGGGAACCAATTTGCACGCTCGCCTCTTGAATCATCTCAAGGATCTCTTGGGGGCGACCTATTGGCTTGGCTAGTGCAGTTGAAGCCCCCCAAGCGCTCCTTGCATTTCTCTGAGTTTCGGCAATGGTAGCTGAGTCACTTTGACGCGATGATAGCTGACTTACTTTGACGCAGTTTCAGGCCAGGGTCAAACACCCCATGCACTGTCGCTACCAGGCTTCTTGGTTGCCACTCCCGAATGGGGTTGTCAGCATCCTTCCAAACCCCAAGGCACTTGGCCCGTGTCATATTAGAAGTGCACCTGGGTAGGAGACCAAAACTTTGGTCCTTTGGGGGAAATGGACAATTCTGGTCTATTTGCTTGCTGCTCAACTGAGAAATGGAACTAGGTCCTCCAGTAGAGAGGTTCGAATAAGGGTACCAAACTTTTTCTGTAGTCTATCTTAGTGGAACCCTCCCAACCACAGGGGTGAGAAAGCCTTGGGGGACCTAGGGAATGAGCCCCCGTTTTCAGGACGCTCCGCTTCTTTTTGTTCGCTCACTCCGAGGCGTGGGCTGCAGAAGTAGAGGTCCAGCGCCGCCACGGGCTCCCCCGAGTGGTCGGCCCGGAAGTGATTCGCGCTCTCGGTGAGCGTCACCTGCGCACGCCGCCGTGTCGGAAATTCACGTGGACGGCGATTCTCTTGGTCTCAGTTTCCAAGGAAAGCCCAAAGGAAATCACTCAATTCTTGGGCGCCCCTCTTTTGTGGCACATAGCCATGTCGCTCAAAGCTAACTAGGCAAACAAGTATGCTAAATAGATCAAATGTTCATCCCCTCGTAGCTTTCTTTTGGGAAGCTGTTCACATGGGCATTAGCACCAAGAAACGAGGCCCAAATTTGTTCTGTTCAAAAGGCGACAGCAATGTGGTCTAGCCAATGAGGATTCCAAGCAGGTTCCGGGAAGGTTCCAGGCTGGAATTTCTGGGGCGGGTAGCGTCCAAACAACAGCCTCTAGTTTGCAGAAATAGCCATCCTTGTACATAGCCCTTGGACAGTCTAGGAGGGCCATGAACCTTGACTGTCCTCCAATACCAGTCTCCGTAACTCCAAACCCAGAATAAACCAACAACCCTACACCAACTCTGACCACCCTGAACCAAACCTCATCCACCACTTCGCATAGGGAACTAAAACCCGAACATGCATGCCGTGAGTTATGCAGAAGTTCTCTCATGATCATGGGATCCAAGGCCACCGCTGGCGCAAGGCGAAATGTTGGAGCTATGAACAACTTGTTGGATTGCCAGCGCCAGTCCCGGGGCCAAGTGTGGCAGTGTCACTTGTCAAACTCTGAAACTTCAAATGGGGTATATATGGGTGTGTCTTTTGTTTAGAGAACCCCTTGTTTCTCTGATTTCCTTTCCTGGGTCCTCCAGTAGAGAGGTTAGAATAAGGGTGCCCTTCTTTCTGTAGCCTATTTTAGTAGGGGAACCCTCCCCCAAGAAAGGGGTGAGAAAGGGCACCTAGCTGGGGGACCTAGTGTTGGTTGTCCTTTCAAGCCACCTCAGAAGGGGTACTGAGCGTCAACAAAAAGAGACGAGCCCCCCCATATTAGTCATCATGAGTATACTTCGGGGCCTTAGGCGTAGTCAAGTCAAAAAAATCACCTGCCACCCGGGGTTCTGTACTCCCCGTGTGGGTGTCTCTTTTTTGGAGACCCCTTTTGCTTGGTTTTAAAGGGAAGCCAAACCAAAAGGAAAATCACCATTTTGGGAGTCGCCTGAAAAAAAGAGAGACAGGTGTCAATGGCGTTTGTCCTGTCCAAACTTCCATGGATCTTAAACAGCACACACACACACACACGCCCATGTCCACGCCCTCATCTCAAGGGTGTGTTTTCACAGAGCCTGTCGCAACGAAGCGCCTGAACAACCCTCCCAACGCTCCATGCAAGATTGGTCATATACTTTCATAGGTCAAATCATTCACAACAAACTCGTAGCCTCGTATATGGTCAAGGGTTCGCAAGCCCCCCCCCCCTCCGCCCCCCATGGATCCCAGTCCTACCCGTAGTGTGGTTTAGGGTTGGTTTATGGTTGGTCTAAGACCACCCCCCCCTGTGGTGGGGTTGTAGTGGTTTAGACTTCGTTTAGGGTTGATCTAGTTGTAGTGGTTTAGGATGGTTTAGGGTTGGTTTAGAGTGTGTTTAGTGTCGGTTTAAAATATGTGTTTAGGGTTGGCTTAAGGTTGGTTGGTTTTAGGTTGGTTTACGGTTGATTAAGTTGGTTCAGGCTTGGTTTAGCGTGTGTTCAGAACGTGTCAAGCGTTGGCTTAAAGATGTGTGTTTCAAGCTAGTTTAGGGGTGGTTTAGGGTTAGTTTGGGCGCAGGGCGTGCCGCGGTGTGGGTCCAGGGGGCCGGGGTCTGGGGACCGCAGCAGCAGGGCTTCTCCTGGGGGTCGGGTTCTGGGGGGGATACCATTGGGGGGGGGGGGACTGGGAACCTGGAGCCTGGGACCATCATATATCTCTATATATGTCAGCTATGGCTTGGGCGTTGGCAACTTGAAGCTGAGCGCGCTCAAGAACCTTCGATGGCCGCGAATGCCAGGGTTCAACCCACTTCTGGTTGCCGGGGAGAACTGGTATCAAGCCATAACTACCTACTTTGTGTCGAAGGGGGGGCCACTCAAAAAAAATGTGGTTTTCCCTTGGGCTTCCCATAGAAAACCACCCCAAAAAGCTTGGTCCTCCAGTAGCGAGGTTAGAATAAGGGTCCCCTTTTTTCTGTAGTCTAGAGTAGGGGAACCCTCCCAACCAAAAAAGGGGTGAGAAAGGGCACCAATTGCTGGGGGACCTAGAAAGCGGACCCACAAAAAGCCAGCCACCCACATTCCAAGTGGGTAACATCCTGCTTGGCTCTCCGGGGCGCCGCGACGCCATAGACCAGCATGCCAAAGAGCACCGATGCCCAAATCAGGGGACGGAGGCATGCCTGAGTCGACCTATGGCCTCCATCTAGGCTGGAATTAGGACCCCAGCATGCTATTTATATATATATATATATATTATTTCCTGGGTAGTGGAAAACAAAGGGGCCCAACAAAAGCCAAAACAAACAAAAAGGGGAGCTAAGCCATGGCGACCCCCAGCGCGCCAGGGTCAATATTCAGCAGGTGTCCACTGACAGTAAGTTTAAGCACTATCAAGATCCGGATCTGATGGCTGCTATGTGGTCCAAGGCAAACAAAAAAAAACAGCGATTTGTCTGTTGATGGATGGAAGTGACGCAAGAAAGGATGTCCGGTGCGGTCATGACTGCTGTGCCATCCAAGAGGCAACAATCGATGCAACCATTGAGCGCAGCTCGACCATCAAATGGATCACCTCGCGAGTGCACACAGGCTCAAACACAAAAGCACAAGCTCAAGCACACACACACACACACACTGACAAACACTCGCACAGACAGGCACACACACACAAACAACCAAAGGGAGACATACAGCCAAACGGCCAAACAGCCAGCAGACAGCCAGACAGACAAACGGGCAGACAGACTGACAGACAAGCAGAAAGGACAAGCAAACACTACACTCACAGAAAAAAAAAAAAAAAAACAGAACACCCGCAGGCAAACATATGCAAAACACACACACACACACACGGCCGGGCACACACACACACAGGCGCAAGGAAGGAGACACAGAGAGACAAAAA
>CAUJNA010001447.1:653810-693810 GCA_963377175.1 Effrenium voratum
GAACAACTTGCAACCCTTCCGTTTGGTGAAGACCCCAGGAAAAAACAATTCCAGTGGTGACGAATTCCTTCTAGGACCAACAAGGGAAAATGAAAAAAAACTTCTTTCTAGCACATAGAGGAACCCCCCATATCCAGGTCTCACTGGCCGTGATCAGGCGACATCTGAATGCTTGCCGAGCGGCAAAATGCATGATTGATGGGATCCGCCAACGGCATGGAGCCTGCGCAAAGCATGGAGCCATCAATGAAATCTCTAGGGGTACCTTCCATTTCCATTCTTAACCCAGCCATCCGGATCTTTCTACAAGCATTCCAACAAACATAGTGTTCCATATCTGATATTGTTGACTCTTCCCGGAAAAACGTGGTCCATCCGGATACCATCGAATGTGGTCTTCCAGGCTCTGATCTTGCCTCATGCTGCCTGAAGGCCAGAGAAAGCCAAGTTGACAAATATGGCTGTGGTTGTCAAAACCCCAGGAAACCCCTGGTGAACATCAAAATAGGTGGCAAATGTTGGTGTTCCACCCCAAAATGGAGGCATAGGTTATGACCCATGGCCAAATCAAAGCTTTGCTCAAAGAAAAGCAGCCCAAAATTAGTCAGTTGTCCAAAAGAAAGCGTCCCTTCAGCTCACCTCCTGAGTGGATAGGACAAAAGCGTCCAAACTGATTGTCTACCACCAAAATGGTTTTCCCAAAAAGTGACCAAAGTCCACAAACTCCGGGAGTGCGCATGGGTATTCCCTGTTTGAAGCACCTTCAGTCAAATCCTTGTTTTTGCCGAGACACTTGCTCCACCATGCTGCGCAGAGTAATTGGTCTGCGCCCCGATCACTATGGCGTTCAAGAAAACCAGCAATGACACCTGGGCGATGTGTCACTGGAAAAGACAATTATTGGATGTTCAACACGACGGTCATGAGCACAGCAACCGCAAGTGTTCGCAGTTATGAGCATGGCAATTTCCTGCTTACCTGAAGTGGGTTGAGCATCCAGTGTCTGTTCAAAAATGGTTTCCACGACTCCCAAATCACTACCCCCAAAGGTTCAACGGAGTATACAACCACCAAAAAGGCCACGCATCAAGGCAATTTCCTCTGGGGGTAGTGGTATGGAAAGTGGAAAGCACCTTAGATTGGCCAGTGCTTCCAAAGCACTATGTAGTTGAAGGCGTTGCTGTTCCTGAGCGCATGCGAGGTGCGGCAAGCAAAATTAGTTTGGTGTTCAGCGCTCAAGGGCCCGGACAGCCATTCGATCATTCTGCCTCAGGGGGCCAGGCAACATCGAGTCATGCACTCTTCATCAACTCCTTTCGTTTTTTCTCGCCCGGCGACCATCTTCGTAGTCCAGTGTTTCTTGCGGCTCTTCAAGTAACCCTTATTTGGTGCTTTGGAATGGTGTTGTGAGGGGAGAGGGAAAACACCCAAAAGGACCAAACCACCGCGCTCCAACCAATTTGGGGGAAGCTGAGCTTTCAACGCAGCAGCCCCTGAAGGCCCCCAAAGCCATGAGCTTCTCTTAAAGAATAGATGGCCCTGGCAAATGCTTCGAACCAAACTGAAACCAGTGCCATCTATTCTCAACCAAACTCCTCAAATAAGCGCTCCTGCAATCCCGCTCAATTTGGGGAAAATTGACATGCTTATGTCTGCGAACCTAAAACAGAAACATGACGCCCCCTGGAGAAAAAACAACAAAAACATGTCCAGTCGTGATAGTTTCCCATTAAAACCCAAACAAAAGGAAGGTAAACAATTTCTTATGCAAATGGAATGACTCGCCTCGGTGTTTCTTTTTTGCGCGCGCGCCTCTACAGGTCTCCGCCTCTAGTGCCAGAGACAGGATCTCCCGCCCCGACTCGGAGCGACAATCTGGGAAAAGGCCGCCTCAGCGGCGCTGAAAACGGGAGAAAACCCGGACTCACCTCGAAGGTGTCCCATGTAACCCGGATAAAACCCGTATCTCAGTATAGGCGTGCCTTTTTTCGGGGACGCACTAAAATGGGTTCGGCTTTTCTTTGGGATTCCCCGTTTAAAGCCACAAAACAACGGTACAACTCAAAAAACGACAGACCGATATGTTCAATCGCTTTGTGCGCTCACAAGCTTTAGGCACCAAACGGTGAGATGCTAGCCAAGGTAAAGTTGCTTGGGTCGGTAGGCAGGGAACGAGTTGGAATGGCTCCCATGCACTGCCGTGAGGATCCATTGATTCATTCTCAACTGATTTACAGAAAACCAGAAAAATGACTCTCAACCCCCGAAAGCAGGTTTCCAGAAAACCAAAAACTTGTTTAGTTGTGTGCTTTCCATGGGAAACACAATTCCTTCGCAAGAAAAAGGGAGCCGATGCCGAGCAAACATCTTAACATCTTCTGAGTTCTCCGCTACCTGCGGTGTCGATGACGGATTGTTCATCCACTTCCGTCAATAAGCATCTCCTCGGCGAAACACGTGACACGATCGTTTTGCGACACACGGAGTGTTCAAATTTGCCAAAAATTAAAGCAGCCAACAAGAATTAGTTGCATAGGGAACATGAGCTTACAAACAAGACTAGATATATCTACTATGAAGCACTGTAAGTCATAGACCCACTATTCCTCGAAGGCAATTCTGGCCTCCGGGGAAAAGCAGCGGCCCATTCCCGGCCAAGCCACCTCGCGTCCATCTCGGGTCCTCCTCACGCAAGGAATGCATCTGCTTGGCCGAAGACATGCCCACCTTCTTTGGAAAGGCCGCTGAAATGATCGTCCAAAGTTGCGCACCAAAATCCACACTCACAAAAGGCCCATAGCCCATACTCTCAAAACCAACAACGCTATCTACTCTTGCCATGCGAACCTGGCGGGGGCAAGAGCAAAGCCAACGAGTCGTGGCAAGAGAAGCCAAACCAACGTGGACCGCCAGGAATGCTTCTTCCGGCATTTTCCCCTGGCGTGAAGCCGCCGCTTTTTGCAAATGCCCCGGGCCCTGGTCAAACGAAGGTCAATCTGGTCAACCACGGTCTACTTAGCACCAGATCACAACGCCTTCTTTGAGGGTACCCATTGTTTCGCGGTTCTTACGGGAAACCAGAAGGAAAAGCACACGCTTTTGGCCTCCCAACAAATGCGACAGACCCAAATATCCGCCCCATGGCCCATGTTGCTAATTCCATGTTGCTAATTTGGCTCTGCCTGAAAACCCGCTCAGCCAAACGACAACTCATACCGCTAAAGGAACTGGAGACTCAACAGAGCCTTGACTGATCGTAGGACGGGTCAGCGTGCCGCGCCCAGTTGACCCGAAGATGTGAGGATGAAGTCAAGTGAAGTGAAGTGGGATGGTGTCTTCACCACAAAATATCAGGTTTACACTCCAACGGGTCCATGCTGGTGCCGCATAGCACCACAAACATGCTGCAGTCCCCTTCTTTTCACCCACTTCGCCAACCTCTGACCTCTTGCTTGGGTCCTGCTTGTGCCGCTTGCGCCGCTTGTGCCGCTTCAGCCAGAAGCTGCACTGCTGGCTTGGAAGGCCTCGAGCCGACTTTGGCCCATCTCCTTTTTAGACGAGGTCCTCCCGTGGAGAGGTTAGAATAAGGGTACCCTTTCATGACTTCTTGTGTGGTCTATTTCAGGGGAAGCCTCCGCCAAAAAAGGGTAAAAGGGCACTACTGGGCCTAGTAGAGGCTTGTTCGCCTTTTCAGAGGGCACCCCAGCAGAGATCAATTCGCGAATTCTTCATCTTGTCTAAGACGGGCTAACTTGTCCAACTGGAAAACAGACCAAGAACTGCATCGAATAAGCTTGTACCCGCTCTAAGCTGTACAACAGATAGCCTTGTCAACTTCAAAGCAGTGAGAGATCGACCCAAGCCAATTATGTGACTATCATTATGTTGGTTCTGTATTTGTTGCATGATGGTACCGTTCAGCACATGCCAGTGACAGTGCAAAGACTGGTCCCCATGTTCCCCCACAAAGAATACACGGCGCAATACAAAATGGATCACCTGCTGTAATCCGCGATAATCGCATGATAGGATGAAGACTAATATCCATACCACAATCGAACGTCATACCATGCGGCATATTGGAATCAATTAGACATCACATGAACCAGGCCAGGAGTTGCCGTGGCCATTAAAACAAACATGTTCGCGATATTCGGGTATGATCAAGATTAGCCTTTGTGCTGGTGGTCTTCGCCTACTTTGCTTGCCATGCGCCAACGTTTACAAACGTAGCACTGCTCAACGTGCCATGTTACGTGTTGCATGTTTGCATCCGGTTTTTGATAGCCTTGCTTGTGTTACAGCTCGTCAGCTCTCTACAAAAGGTATCCGACTCCGTCTCTCAGATGCATTGCCTTTGTGTGACCCGAGCCTGAGCGCAACCATCTTCACAGCAAAGGAAGCAAGACACTGGCAAGCAAGTAGCAACATCATCCCATGAAGACCCAAGGAGAATACCAAGCAAACAAGGGGAACAAGGCGAACAAGGCAACCAAAACAACCAAGCACTCAAGCTCAGACTGCCAAGTGAAAGAGATCTAAGCGCCCGCGCGGACGGATCCGTTCCAGTGAGGAAAGCCCACGACCGCCCTGATTTGCACGCCACTTCTCAAGTGACTAGCTGACCACACATCCACAAATGAGATTACCTCAACATAGGAAAGCCTCCAAGGGGGTTGAAATCCTTTTCGATACTCTGTAAACCCAACCTGAACATGAGTCCCTGAAAGCAGGACACATCCAAATAAACCAGCCACAACAAGGCCGAAGCAACACGGACTTCACGCTCTGCCGTGGGACTTGTGACGGTCGAAAAGCTCAAAAGTGAGCCTTATGGAGCCACGCCAATGGATCAAAATCTCCGCAATCCGAGGGGATGTTGACTCAATCGCCGGCAACAAACCTTACAAATACGGCAGTGTTTCTTCGAAGGCAGCCGAAGAATCACTCATGTTGACCACCTATTCATCAACCCCAGTTTGTTAATAGGGGGGTGTCCCTAAGTTCAGTGGGGAGTCGGAGTCATCACTTTTGGAGGGGAGCACCCCCTATTGATAAACTGGGTGGATTGGTAGGGGGTCAACTGTATGTTTGTCTGAGGGCACCGCCCTTTGAGTTTTTGCCAGAAGAATCACCCAAGTTCGCAATTTTCTACAAATACATCGGGGACAGCTTCGGCAGGGCGAACAGACACCTGCTCACAGGGCTACGTGTCAAAGTACGAGGATCCCAAAATGGATCTTGGCTTTCCTTTTCCCTTCGAAGCAAGCTGAAAGAGAGTGTTTTCTTCAAAACAGTCAAATGAAAAAAGGTCTTGCATGAAAAGGTGGTACCCCCTTACATTCCCTTTGAAACAAAAGGAGAAACAATACAATACTATTGGAAAAGGCCCATCTTGCCACAGCTGAATGGGCCACTGCCAAAAAAAAGCGGCGCTTGCACGCCGCCGCTCCGACCTCCGAGCGTTGCGAGTCTTCCTTGCCATCCTCGGATGGCACCGCGACAGAAGTCGCTTCTGACAAAACACCAGGGGCTTCGTTTTTTTGAGGGTACGCCACGACGTGGGTCTCTTTGAGGCTACTCCATTTTTCTGGGTGTCTAAACGGAAGCCGAAAAGGAAAACCACACTCTCAAATGGGACCTCCCAAAAAACAAAAATAATAACACAAAAACAAACAAAACAACACGCACCCATACTAGGTCCTCCAGTAGAGGTTAGAATCAAGATACCCTTTTTCTACAGTCTATTTTAGTTTGGGAACCCTCCCAGCCAAAAAAGGGTGAGAAAGGGCGCTGCTGGGGGACCTAGTTGAGGGTACGCTCCTGTCCACAAACATGGGACCTGACGTTTCGTTCCCGGAAGACCATGTTCCGAAATCACATGGAGCCTGTGCTGGGGTCCATGTTTGTGGGGAGGACCCTTTTTTAGGTTGGTTTAAAGTGGAACCAACAGGGGACTGTCCTCCAAGCTTCTGAAGTTGACTCGGGTGAGTGGGACCGGGAACTAAACAGGCACACTGGAGAAAATAAACCAATCCATTCTTGGTGTTTGAGGAACTGCAATTGCCCACCACGGCTCCATCTCCTTCACTCCTTTCGGCTTCGGCGGAGGCCGCTCCTGGCTTCTTTTTGGAAATCGCGGCTCATGGTTGCAGCTGATGAAATACATGTATGTATGTATGTATGTATGTATGTATGTATGTATGCATGCATGCATGCATGCATGCATGCATGCATGCATGCATATAATATATCATGCATACATTTATCATATACATATAGATATATTCAAGTCTTGCCAACACCGTCAATGATTCAAGCTCAAAGCCATGTCAACACACGATATCTCACATCTCATGCAGAGCTCGAGCAGTGCAGAGGAGTTTAAGAATCAACGCATCCCAACCTGAGAGTAGCCGCAGTTGATATTTGTTGTACCGGCAGAGGACATCCCCTGGTCCACTGGTACATGTCAAGGGCATGTTCAGGTATGGTTTTGGGCTTGGTGTGGATCATCAATATAAGCTGGTAAGGCAGTATATGGGTATGAGTCAAAATAAAACCACCAGGGGACCGCATGCTTTAATCTTTGGTTCCATTTACCAGGGTTCATTTTGGGCACGAATTCTTGACCCACAGCCATATATCCCTATGGGTGGTATATAACCTCCATACCATCAAACACCCGGAAAGTCCCTTGACCCCTTCTCCAGCCTTCCGCCTGCAAAGGCGATCGACCAACTCCTGGATCCGTGTGAAAAGGATGCATGGCTCATCGAAATGGGGTCCCCAAAATGGCGCTCCTGCTGGATCACTGGCACTGAATAAGCAAGTGCTGGGGTAACTCAAGCGGCGCAAAGAAAAAACGAGGGACGTCCTTGCTTGTTTACTCCGCAAAGCACCCTCCAGGGACCAGCATGTCATATGGAAATGGGTCAAAATCCTGTACCCCCAGTGAACATCCCAATCCCCACTAAAATGGACTAAAATGGGTGGTGCACCTGCCCCAAAATGGTACCATTGGTTCTGACCCACAGTCAAATATGTATCTTGAGATATCTAACCTCTCAAACGCAAGCTGACAAAGCATCTGCTGAAGCCAATGCCTGGCCATCATCGCTAACATCATCAAAACAGCAGTGGTTGAAAGAAGGCAGCACATCTAGACTAGGTCCTCCAGTGGAGAGGTTAGAATAAGGGTGCCCTTCTTTCTGTAGCCTATTTTAGTAGGGGAACCCTCCCCCAAGAAAGGGTGAGAAAGGGCACCTAGCTGGGGACCTAGCAGAGTTTGACTGCGAGAACATCGTGCAACGAAAAACTGGAATGTGAAAGCAATGCAAAATGTGATATCCTAACATGACTTAAGACATATGTGATGTGCAAGGAAACGTCAAACATGCAAGAGGAATGATGGAACGGCAGAATTGTTGAAGAGCTGATAATACCGAACAATCGCTGCTACAGTGGCAAACAAATGCATTGTTTTTGTTTTTTGGCGTATACATAAAGATGTACTGCAATATATATATATATATATGTTTTCTGTATGTGTATCTAGGGTCAGTAATGCGCAAGGCGCGTAACATTTCAGCACAACTCGGTAAACTCCTTCCGCTCTCCGCGAACCGCCAATGACCGAATTGTTCGATCGGTGCATGAGCTGTCCAAACTCAAGATGTTGGTTCATCTGCTCTTCCAGCAAGGCTTGCTGCTGCAGAACCAGCGCGTCCATTTAGTTCAGCAAGGGAGGGAGTAAGCATCAACCCCGCTGCGTGAGCATCTGACATTGAAAACTTGAGCATCCAAAACCGAGGACAATCTGACCAAAAACATGGTTGGATCACCCCCCTGGCTAGAACAATTGTTGGAACAGTCGTTAAAACAGTCTCTCTTTGGTTTCCTGGGGGCCGGGATTCGGGATTGGCTTGTAGCACGGTTTCCAGGCGCAGCATCACCAAAAAGAGCGTGATCGACAAACATTAAACACTGAAAATACGGAGACACGTGTTGCCACCAACTCACTCACGCAGGGGGCCAAGAATTGGTGGTCTAAGCCACGTTTTGCAACCAGCCCACTGAACAAACCAACGTTCCAGAAACTGCTGCTTTAAACATCATCTTGGTTAGAGGCAGTGCTTAACTTCTCCCGCATGTTCTTGTTGAAGCCACGACGTGGGTCTCTTTGAGGCGACTCCATTTCTCTGGGTCTAAGCGGAAGCCGAAAAGGAAAACCACATTCTTCATGCCCCCCCCAAAAAAAAAGAAAAAGAAAAAAAACACGGGACCTCCCTCCCCCCCCAAAAAGCAAAACAAGCAAACAAAACAGCACGCACCCATATTAGGAGGCAGTGTTTTTGGAAACTCGTTCTGAAAGGTACTGCTTTTCGGCCACGAGGGAGCCCTCCTCCACCAGCTCAGCGCGGAGGGTCTTCAGCTGCAGCTGCATCTCGTCCACCAAGTCCCGGTGGAGTTGCTCCAGCGTCATGCCATCCCCTGCCCCGTTCGCACCGAGACCCGAGACCCGAGAGCTCGGGTGTGAAACACGCCGGGAGACCCGAGGAGAGATCCCAGGATTTGTTTGGGGGCTCCCAACTTTCCGAGCGGTCTGGGTCGTTTTTTCCCGAAAGCATGGCGAAGGGTTCTTCCGCTGGGTTCACTTGAGTTGTTCTCATGAGAGTCATTACAAGGTGTCATTGCAAGGAATCATCATCATGAAAGTCATTGCAAGGAGTCATTGCAAGGAGTCATTGCAAGGAGTCATTGCAAGGAGTCATTGCAAGGAGTCATTGCAAGGAGTCATTGCAAGGAGTCATTGCAAGGAGTCATTGCAAGGAGTCATTGCAAGGAGTCATTGCAAGGAGTCATTGCAAGGAGTCATTGCAAGGAGTCATTGCAAGGAGTCATGCAAGGAGTCATTGCAAGGAGTCATTGCAAGGAGTCATTGCAAGGAGTCATTGCAAGGAGTCATTGCAAGGAGTCATTGCAAGGAGTCATTGCAAGGAGTCATGGCAAGGATTGCAACTTGCACTTGACTCCTTGCACTTGCAACTTGCATGCACTTGCAACTTGCACTTGACTCTTGCACTTGCACTTGACTTGCACTTGGCTCCTTGCACTTGGCTCCTTGCACCCCTTGCACTTGCAACTTGCACTTAACTCCGTGCACTTGCGACTTGCACTTGACTCCATGCACTTGGCTCCTTGCAACTTGCAATGGCTCTCATGACTCCTTGCAATGACTCCTTGCAATGACTCCTTGCAATGACTCCTTGCAATGACTCCTTGCAATGACTCCTTGCAATGACTCCTTGCAATGACTCCTTGCCATGACTCCTTGCAATGACTCCTTGCAATGACTCCTTGCAATGACTCCTTGCAATGACTCCTTGAAACAAGCAAGGAGTCAAGTGCAAGTTGCAAGTGCAAGGAGTCAAGTGCAATTGACTTGCGAGGAGTTAAAATCTCTTCTTAGGGCGGCGGGGTAGTGCCGACGACACTACACGAAAATCGACCCTCTGCGGGGATCGGCGTGGTCGAGGTGCAAAAACCCATGGTTTTTTGCGATTTCTAACCTGCTCGCGCGACCCTCTGCGGGGATCGGCGTGGTCGAGGTGCAAAAACCCATGGTTTTTTGCGATTTCTGCTGCTCGCGCGACCCTCTGCGGGGATCGGCGTGGTCGAGGTGCAAAAACCCATGGTTTTTTGCGATTTCTGCGGTGCTCGCGCGACCCTCTGCGGGGATCGGCGTGGTCGAGGTGCAAAAACCCATGGTTTTTTGCGATTTCTAACCTGCTCGCGCGACCCTCTGCGGGGATCGGCGTGGTCGAGGTGCAAAAACCCATGGTTTTTTGCGATTTCTGCTGCTCGCGCGACCCTCTGCGGGGATCGGCGTGGTCGAGGTGCAAAAACCCATGTTTTTTGCGATTTCTGCGGTGCTCGCGCAACCCTCTGCGGGAATCGGCGTGGTGGAGGTGCAAAAACTCGAGGTTTTTGCGACTTTTGTTGTTCGAACTGGTCTTCGGGAGTTGTCTCGTGGTTCGCGCGCCTGCTCCCGGAACCGGCGGGTCGCGGGTTCGATTCCTCCCTGGTCCGCGGGCGGGCGTCGCAAGATGCAACTTGCATTTTAAAGCAACTTGCGCAGAGCAACTTGCGCAGAGCAAGTTGCACAGAGCAACTTGCGCAGACCAACTTGCACCGACCAGTTTGCGGAGAGCGCCTTGCCTAGAGCAACTTGCGCAGAGCAACTTACGCAGAGCAACTTGCACAGAGCAACTTGCACAGAGCAGCTTGCACAGAGCAACTTGCAGGGAGCGCAATTTGCACAGAGCAACTTGCAGGGAGCCACTTGCAGGGACCAACTTGCCGGAGCAACTTGCGCGGAGCAACTTGCGCAGAGCAACTTGCACAGTGCAACTTGCGTAGAGCAACTTGCGCAGACCAACTTGCACCGACCAGTTTGCGCAGAGCACCTTGCCTGGTGCTGTCTCGCGCTTGCTTCACGAATGCTTCGTGTAGGGAAAAAGAACGCATCCTGCAGCGTTGGGCCGACCTCGCTTGCGATGTTCTGCTTTCGGGCCAACCGTGGTCTAGTTTTTTTTTGGTTCTCCGTAGGTATCCGGGAACTCAACTTGGTGACGGCTCCAGTATGGGGGTAAGGAGAAACCACGGCAGGGGAAACCGGAAGAAACCACGAATTTAGGGAAAACCTGGTAGAAATTTCACATGACAGTATGGATGGACGAACTCCTGCACCACTTTGAAGCCTTGGGAAACCATTGTTTGTTGGTATTTATGGGGAATCATCAGAAGCCAGGGTTTCTTAGGTGGTGCGAGAAGTGGATTTCGCAACCATCCACAGTATTTTGCACTATTTGTAGACATGACCCCAAAAGGTTAAGCTGATGTTGACTCCATATTTGAATCAACCCCAGTGTATCAAAAAGGGGGCGTCCCTGGGTTTAGTTGGGAGTAGTATGAGCTCTTTTCAAAAACCGGATCCGTTTCCCAGGGTTTGGCTGGTTTTCTAGAAAGATCCGGATGCCTTGAAAGAATTGGGAAGGTACCCTTAGAAGAGTGGGTCTACCATTTGTTGGAGTTGGTAAGTACCTGTCTTTTGTTTTTTGTTTTTTTAAACTGGGAAACTAAGCCCAACATGTTGGAGGGCCATCTCAAAAAAACACCGAATGGACACCAAAGGTACCCCTAGAATGATTGGTAGCTTCGGGAGCATCAGGAAATCACAAATTCGCCATGCGCTTCGATGTGCTTCGGGACCTCCCCCGCGAGCCCTGCGAAAAGTGAAGACTGGTTGGTGGAGAGGGAAACAAACCCTAAAAGCCCTGAACCCTAACAAAACCCTAACAAAACCCTAACAAAACCCTAACAAAACCCTAAACACCCTAAAAACTCTAAAAAACCCAAAACCCTACACCGACTTGTTGAAAGGGTTCAGAAAGGGCAAGAGTTGACAACGCGTTCATCTCTTGAATGAACAACCACTGCTGAGAATCTATGACGGGCCATTCTCACAAGAGTCTGTTGCCACGCTTGTTCACGCTCAATCGACTAAGAACTCCGAATGCCCCTTGTTGATGACGCACTGGCAGCCTTCCGGGTGGCATATTCCACGATTCGATCGTGCTATAACCTCTGTGGCCAGGAAAAGCCGAAAGCTAGAAAGAGTCACCCATGTCCCTCCCAGCACCATAGGCCACTGACATGTTGAAAGTACTTCTACCCCCCCCCCCGCATCCCAATCATCCATCCAGGCCCTGGAAGGCTAAACAGAAATAACCACCGTGTCTCTTACTTTGAACAAGAAAAACTTGCCGAGAATTCTTGGAAGGTCATCAACGCGCCCTTTCGTTTGTCGTGTTTTTGCCCAACCCGAGGTGCGAATGGCTCCGACACAGGACCTTGCGGTTCCAACGTGGACTGTGCAATTGGAGGTTGATCAATACTCCATGAAGGGCCCCCAGTTTTGAACATAAATAACCTTTCCCATTGAGTGGGAAATGTCATTTTTCGGTGGTTTTCCCCGATGGTCATCCTATCTAAAGGACCTGTTGATCAACCCCAAATTTAGCACAAAGGCGCAATACTGAGTCACCTATATCAAGGAAATCCAGCGGCAAGCCGAATTTTTGTCGACCGCTAAAACGAAACATGGCGATGGGTCAAAAGCCCATACACCGAGTGAACATCCCAATCCCCACTAAAACAGACTAGGATGGGTGGTGCACCAACCCCAAAATGGGATCCCAAAACGGTTTTGAACACAGCCACATCCCCGCCCCGCCGCACCCCGCGCCGCCCGCGCCTTTGGGGGTGCTGGGGGATTCACCGCGGAAGCGCGACAGCTGCTTCATGGCGAGCCGCCGGGCCCCGCGGAAGACCGCCACCGGCGAGGCTTTTCTCGCGGTTGAGCCAAGGTTTCTGGCCGAGCCCTGTTCGCGCATGTCCCCCCGCCCACGTAACGTGGCGAAAAAGAAGTCAAAGTCAAAGCCCTTTCCAGGAGGAAGAGCGAACGGTTTGAAAACGATATTTTCTAAAATGAACTTTCAATACGGGCTTGGAACGCTGTAAATGTGAGGAACTAATCGGTTTGCACGGTTTGCACGGCATGTCCTCCCCAAATAGTGGACAAGCAATCATTTTGTCAGTTGCTGTGTTTGAGCAACCTGTGAGCAACTACTCAACTACACGTGGGATGTCAACCTGCACTGTTCCAAACAAGTTTTCTTCCAGATGCAAATTCCAGATTTCGGTTCACTCACGCTTAACACACGTCTGGTCAAAATGCGGACATAATCATGTTGTTTATGCAATGTAAAGGAAATGCCAACAGATTCCTTCACCGGCTTCAAAGGATGTGCTTGGGATGGTAGTTCAATCCCAAAGGCCAAGAGGAGGCTTCGCAGCGGCTTCGATGCTAGAAACTCTTGAAAGCTTTGGACCTTGGCCCTTGTTGACAGCCACAATTTGGCTACGGATCCAAATTCTCATCAGATAGTCTAGGTCCTCCAGTAGAGTGGTTAGAATAAGGGTACCCTTTTTTCTGTAGTCTATTTTAGTAGGGGAACCCTCCCCCAAAAAAGGGTAAAACCTAGTAGTAGGCGGGGTCTTCCTTGCAATTGGCGTCGTGGAATTAGGGGCTTTGGCCCCCGGCATTTTTGGAAAACGATAATTCCATTGGATCGTTCTCCAAGTGGCAAGTCAAAGGTTCAACTTGTGCTTCAAACAAGTATATAGTAAGAGTTCACGAAAAATTCCCAAACACTCCATGTATGCAAACGTCTTGCCCACACATGTACCCTCCAAATGGGTCAAATATTGGTCTATGTATGGGTGTATCTCTTTTCGGAAGGCACCATTTTTTGAGATTGTTTGCAGGAAATACAAGAACTCCATCCATTTTTCTGATTGCCCTAGTTTGAGACAATCATGTATTTAAACACAAATATATAAATAACAAATACATAAACAAATAACTATATAAATAAATAAATAAATAAATAAATAAATAAATAAATAAATAAATCAAATAATTCAAATAAATCAAACAATAAATAAATAAACAAATAAATAAATAAATAAATAAATACATAGGCCCCAGAGGCCCCATGCCTAGATGTCCTCTCTAGACAACAGACTATCAGTCAAATTGTCCTTTGCTCATATACAGACCACCAAGCCAAAGCTCAAGCTATGTGGGTGGTTGAGTTTTGCTTGTTTTAAGGGGATCCCCCCCACAATGGGCGGTGTTCGTTTTTGGTTTCCTCTCAAAGCCCCACAAGAACAGCAGGGCCCCGGTCATTGGATGCCTAAGCAGTGGGGACCCGGGCAGCCATTCCGTGGGCTTGCAGCAGAACCAGCTGTTCCTGGAAAGGCGCGGAGCGTCGCATGACCGGTAAAGGGAGCAAAGCGAGGAAGGGAGGAAGGGAGGAAGGGAGGAAGGGAGGAAGGGAGGAAGGGAGGAAGGGAGGAAGGGAGGAAGGGAGGAAGGGAGGAAGGGAGGAAGGGAGGAAGGGAGGAAGGGAGGAAGGGAGGAAGGGAGGAAGGGAGGAAGGGAGGAAGGGAGGAAGGGAGGAAGGAGGAAGGGAGGAAGGGAGGAAGGGAGGAAGGGAGGAAGGGAGGAAGGGAGGAAGGGAGGAAGGGAGGAAGGGAGGAAGGGAGGAAGGGAGGAAGGGAGGAAGGGAGGAAGGGAGGAAGGGAGGAAGGGAGGAAGGGAGGAAGGGAGGAAGGGACGGGACGGGAGGAAGGGACGGGACGGGAGGAAGGGACGGGACGGGAGGAAGGGAGGAAGGAAGGAGGAAGGGTGGAGGGCAATAGTCATACCCTGCATCGACACGATAATTTGGGGAGGAACCATCCCTACTCCCTGATTTTGTATAGTGGAGGAGGGTGCACAACCTTCAATGTGCTTTGCTCCCTTTCCTTGCGCCCTCCCTCCCTTCCTCCTTTCCTGCCTTCCTGCCTTCCTTCCTTCCTTCCCTTTCTTCGCGACGGGAAACCAGGAGATACGCGGGGAACTGTTCCCCAGCAGTCAAGTCAGGCGCCCAGTGATTTCCATGCCCAAGGCCGAAATGATTAAACAAAAATCTAGCAGCTCCACATTTAAGTGACTTGTTGAGAACAAACACATGAAGCCTCCACGCAAAGATCTTGCCTTTTCGGTGTTTTATTACAAAGGCCACCTGGCGAACGGTCAAATGGCTTCGTCTCACCCTGGAAATTCCCTCTACCCAACGGCACCCGATGAGCAGACATAAGGGAAACCGCAAGGCAAACACACCTGTTTCTTTTGTTTGGGGGAGGGGTCCGCTAAAAACAAGCATATCAAATGGGGCTGGGCTCGGAATGCTGAGGTGGCCGCGTATGGTGTCCCAGCCGGATGTCAACCTTCAGAAGGCCAAGGCTGACAGGTCGCCACAAAAGAAGCTGTGCAGGGAATGAGGGAATGACCCGTATAAATCATCCCTTCTGGTTTCCTTTAATGGGAGCCCCCACCTATCGCACCAGCAAGAAAAGAAGCTGGGCGTACACGAGGCAGTTCTCTGTTTGCGGCGTTGCTGTTGAAAGGACACCAGCATGAAATCAACCTCGATTCTGACCCATACGTGTTGTTGCAGTTCATAGGTAGCCCTAATTAGTTGCTTTTCGAAGCGATGAACGATACACATAGTTTTTGATGGCTTTGCTCGAGAGTTGGAATGACGGCAGGGTGTGATCTTGGGGGCATGGTGGGGATTCACATCCAGCCACTGAGGTGGCTCGTTGGGAGCAAAAGGCCAGGTGATGTCAGAGACGCATTCGCATGGGGCCGAAGGTCGCGGATGCAAAAGCAACTTTTGCTCTAAAGAGGCAGTAGTCTGTTGGCACTGGTCGGGGGAGGGGGGTCTTATGAAGGCAGACTTTAAATCAACTTGAAGAACAAGCCCTGAGCTCAGGACTTGTTTCACCTTCACAGACTGGCAAGGTGAGCACACAGCTCATAACTGCCTGTGCTACCCTACTCGCCTAAATTTAACCCGGGCAATGCTTTAAACTTAAAATCACCAAAGATGGAAATATAGTCAGCTTCCCACTAATTGGCGTTTTGGATTGGTGGTTTGGTGGCTCAGGAGGGGTTTCCCATCTACGCTCCACAAGAACCAGGGGTTCAAGTCCAAATCCAAACCATCCATTCAAACCACCAATTCAGGATTGCCTGATATAGGGAGCCTTCTCCCTTCTTATGAGGCAAGCCTGAAAAGTCTCACTCCGATGTCCCATCCCAGTATTCAACAGATCTCGATTGACGTAGGAGTGCGGGATTGCTGGACACAGTCCCCGTTCGTTTTCATGATACCACTGGGTCCCCCTTTTCAGAGACACGGCAGTCCGCCATACATCATTTTGAAGTCCAACCCGCTCACCCCAAATCTGTTTGTCTGTCCTCCGTGTTTCTTTTTGGGTCAGTGCTCGGGTCAAATTGTCTTAAACAGCCAGTTGCCTTTGCAATTTGTTGAAGCATGTTATGACCTGGCCTCATGATTCTATCATCCGAGTCGTCCTTCCAGTGGCAGGCTCAAGAGAAACCAGTCCAAATAATTCGCTGTTTCGGTGTTTCTTCCCAGTCAAAGTCTGGACTT
Source organism: Effrenium voratum (assembly GCA_963377175.1). Lineage (NCBI taxonomy): Eukaryota > Dinophyceae > Suessiales > Symbiodiniaceae > Effrenium > Effrenium voratum. Next base: position 669,944 of record CAUJNA010001447.1, read on the forward strand.
GCGATGTTGACTCCAGGATTGCTTCGTTCCAGTTGCCTTCCGCCCATTTGCAAGTCAAGGACCTTCATGGTGCCATGGACCGAACCCAAAGCCAAACGGACCCCTCCTTTGGACACTAAAGAGCCTGTTTTGCAGCCAAGAACCTCCAAACAACTTCCCTACTGTCCGCTAATATGGAACCCAACTGAGCCGTCCTGGAAAACTATTTTCCTTTAAAAGGTACTATTTCCCTGGCGGTTTCCATGGCAACGTGGACAGGAGGCTACCACTAAAAAGCAGGAGGTTGCAACAGTACAACATAGACTCTAAGGCTCCATTTGCTTGCGTCCCCTGGAAGAGGTCAATATATGTCCACTAGTGATGGATTCAGGGGGGACTAACAAACAGTCTTAAGCAAATTGAAATAAGTCTTCACCAAATTGGACGGCTTATTTTTTGTCCGAGGGGCGCCGTAGAACATGTTGGAGCCTTCCCGCGAGAGCGAGCGCAGGTTTCGGCCTGAATGGGCCGAGGTGAGAACCGGATTCTCAGATTTCGGGAATGCAGCTCACATGTCCGATGTATTACGCATAAAGCATGTATATATGTTCCAGGCCGTGGCCCCCCCCCTCCCCCCCCCAACCCCCCCCCCCCCTATATTTTTTTTTTGATCCGCCGACAACAGACAGCGTGTTGGACACAAAAAATGGTCCCCTGTTACCCCTCCCCTAACCCCTTTTGCAGGGGCAGCATTTCAGACTGTTGCGGGGGGGGGGGGGGGTCCACGTACCACGCGGTGATTCGAAGACGCTTCACTAAATCTGTTCATTGTGCGGGCTTGCGCAACTCAGTTTGTCAAAAACATTGGGGTGTTCGATTCCCCCCGGGTGCGCTTTCGCATCCTCAGCAGCTCCAGCGGCACATCGCCAGCATCACCTGCATCATCCGCATCAGCGCCTGCCAAGGATGGGGATGATGCAAGTGATGCTGGGGATGTTGCCCATGCTGGGGAAAGGATCTCAACAGCGAAAGGGGGGGAAAGATCTCAGGGAGGAAAGGGAGAAGATCTGGGGAAAAAATGCCTTAAGGGGGAAAGGGGGGAAAAGATCTTTGGGAGGAAAAGGGAAATCTTTCTCGGGGGGAACAGGCCCTAAGGGGCAATGGGGGGACAGGATCTTAAACGGGAAAGGGGGAAAAAGACTTTGGGAAGAGAAGGGTGGAGATCTTGGGGGGAAAAGGCCTTAGGGGGGAAACGGGGGAAAGGATCTTAAGCGGGAAAGATCTTAGGGAGGCAAAGGGAGACGAACTCAGGGAAAAGGACTTAGGGAGGAAAGGGGGGAAAAGATCTTTGGGAGGAAAAGGGAGAAGAACTGAGGGTGGGAAAAGGCCTTAGAAGGAAAAGGGGGGAAACAAAAGAATCTCAACAGGGAACTGGGGGGGGGGGAAAGATGGGGGGAAAGGCAGAAGATCTGGGGCAAAAAGGCCTTAGGGGGGAAAGGGGAGAAATGATCTCAACAGGCAAAGGGGTGGAAGAGATCTTAGGGAGGAAAGGGAGAAGATCTGGGGAAAAAAGGCTAACAGGGAAAGGGGGGAAAAGATCTTAGGAAGGAAAAGGGAGAAGCTCTCAGGGGGGGGGGGGAAAGGCCTTGGGAGGGAAAGGGGGGAAAGGATCTCAACAGGGAAAGGGTGGGAAAGATCTTAGGGAGGAAAGGGGGGGGGGGGAAGATCTTAGGGAGGAAAGGGAGAAGATCTGGGAGAAAAGGACTTAGGGGGGAAAGCCCAACAGGGAAAGGGGGGAAAAGATTTAGGAAGGAAAAGGGAGAAGCTCTCAGGGGGGGGAAAGGCCTTAGGGGGGAAAGGGGGAAAAGGATCTCAGCAGGGAAAGGGGGGGGGGAAAGATCTTAGGGAGGAAAGGCAGAAGATCTGGGGACAAAGGCCTTAGGGGGGAAAGGGGAGAACTGATCTCAACAGGGAAAGGGGTGGAAAAGATCTTAGGGAGGAAAGGGAGACGATCTGGGGGAAAAAAGGCCAACAGGGAAAGGGGGGAAAGATCTAGGGAAGGAAAAGGGAGAAGCTCTCAGGGGGGGGGAAAGGCCTGAGGGGGGAAAGGGTGGGAAGGATCTCAACAGGGAAAGGGGGGAAACAATCTTAGGAAGGAAAAGGGAGAAGATCTGGACAGGCCTTAAAGGCAAGGGGGGAAAGGATCTCAACAGGGAAAGGGGGCAAAGGATCTTAAGGAGGAATAGGGAGAAGATCTCAGCGGGGGGAAAGGCCGTAGAAAGGATCTCAACAGGGAAAGGGGGGAAAGATCTCAGTGAGGAAAGGGAGAACGTCCCAGGCAGGGAAAAGGCCTTAGGGGGGAAAGGGGGAAAGGATCTCAACAGGGAAAGGGGGCAAAGGATCTTAGGGAGGAAAAGGGAGAAGATCTGAAAAGGCCTTAGGGGGAAAAGGGGGAAAGGAGCTCAACAGAAAAAGGTGGGAGAAGATCCTAGGGAGGAAAAGGGAGAAGATCTCGGAAGGAAAGGGGGAAAGGATCTCAACCAAGGAAAGGGGGGAAAAGATCTTAGGAAGGAAAAGGGGGAAGATCGCAGGGGGAAAAAAGGCCTTAGGGGGGAAAGGAGGGAAAGGATCTCAACCGGGATAGGGAGGAAAAGGCAAAAACTCAGAGGGAGAAAGGGCCTTAGGGGGGAAAGGGGGAATGGATCTCAACAGGGAAAGGTGGCAAAAGATCTTAGCAAAAAAAAGGGAGAAGATCTCAGGGGGGGAAAGGCCTTAGGGGGGAAAGGGGGGAAAGGATCTGAGCAGGGAAAGGGGGGGAAACATCTTAGGGAGGAAAGGGAGAAGATCTGGGGGCAAAGGCCTTAGGGGGGAAAGGGGAGAGAAATGATCTCAACAAAGAAAGGGGTGGAAAAGATCTTAGGGAGGAAAGGGAGAAGATCTGGGGGAAAAAAGGCCAACAGGGAAAGGGGGGAAAGATCTACGGAAGGAAAAGGGAGAAGCTCTCAGGGGGGGAAAGGCCTCAGGGGGAAAGGGTGGGAAGGATCTCAACAGGGAAAGGGGGAAACAATCTTAGGAAGGAAGGGGGGGGGGAAGATCTTAGGGAGGAAAGGGAGACGATCTGGGAGAAAAGGACTTAGGGGGAAAGCCCGACAGGGAAAGGGGGGAAAAGATCTTAGGAAGGAAAAGGGAGAAGCTCTCAGGGGCGGGAAAGGCCTTGGAAGGGAAAGGGGGGAAAGGATCTCAACAGGGAAAGGGTGGGAAAGATCTTAAGGAGGAAAGGGGGGGGGAAGATCTTAGGGAGGAAAGGGAGACGATCTGGGAGAAAAGGACTTAGGGGGGAAAGCCCAACAAGAAAAGGGGGAAAAAGATCTTAGGAAGGAAAAGGGAGAAGCTCTCAGGGGGGGAAAGGCCTTAGGGGGGAAAGGGGGAAAAGGATGTCAGCAGGGAAAGGGGGGGGGGAAAGATCTTAGGGAGGAAAGGGACAAGATCTGGGGAGAAAGGCCTTAGAGGGGAAAGGGGAGAAATGATCTCAACAAAAAAAGGGGTGGAAAAGATCTTAGGGAGGAAAGGGAGAAGATCTGGGGGAAAAAAGGCCAACAGGGAAAGGGGGGAAAGATCTAAGGAAGGAAAAGGGAGAAGCTCTCAGGGGGGAAAGGCCTTAGGCGGGAAAGGGTGGGAAGGATCTCAACAGGGAAAGGGGGGAAACAATCTTAGGAAGGAAAAGGGAAAAGATCTGGAAAGGCCTTAAAGGGAAGAAGGGAAAGGATCTCAACGGGGAAAGGGGGCAGGGGAAAGATCTCAGTGAGGAAAGGGAGAAAATCCCAGGCAGGGAAAAGGCCTTAGAAGGGAAAGGGGGAAAGGATCTTAACAGGGAAAGGGGGCAAAGGATCTTCGGGAGGAAAAGGGAGAAGATCTGAAAAGGCCCTAGGGGGAAAAGGGGGAAAGGAGCTCAACAGGGAAAGGTGGGAGAGGATCCTAGGGAGGAAAAGGGAGAAGATCTTGGGGGGAAAGGGGGAAAGGATCTCAACCAAGGGAAAAGATCTTGGGGAGGACAAGGGAGAAGATCTCAGGGGGGGAAAGGCCTTAGGGGGGAAAGGGCGGGAAAGGATCTCAACAAGGAAAGGGGGGAAAAGATCTTAGGAAGGAAAAGGGGGAAGATCGCGGGGGGAAAAAAGGCCTTAGGGGGGAAAGGAGGGAAAGGATCTCACAGGGAGAGGGGGGAAAACATCGTAGGGAGGAAAAGGGAAAAACTCAGAGGGAGAAAGGGCCTTAGGGGGGAAAGGGGGAATGGATCTCAACAGGGAAAGGTGGCAAAAGATCTTAGGGAGGAAAAGGGAGAAGATCTCAGGGGGGGAAAGGCATTAGGGGGAAAGGGGGGAAAGGATCTGAGCAGGGAAAGGGGGGGAAAGATCTTAGGGAGGAAAGGGAGAAGATCTGGAAGCAAAGGCCTTAGGGGGGAAAGGGGAGAAATGATCTCAACAGGGAAAGGGGTGGAAAGATCTTAGGGAGGAAAGGGAGAAGATCTGGGGGAAAAAAGGCCAACAGGGAAAGGGGGGAAAGATCTAAGGAAGGAAAAGGGAGAAGCTCTCAGGGGGGGGGGAAAGGCCTGAGGGGGGAAAGGATGGGAAGGATCTCAACAGGGAAAGGGGGGAAACAATCTTAGGAAGGAAAAGGGAGAAGATCTCAGCGGGGGGAAAGGCCGTAGGGGGGCAAGGGGGGAAAGGATCTCAACAGGGAAAGGGGGGGAAAGATCTCAGGGAGGAAAGGGAAAAGATCCCAGGGAGGAAAAGGCCGTAGGGGGGAAAGTGGGGGAAAGGGAGGAAAAGGGAGAAGATCTCAGGGAGGAAAAGGCCTTAGGGGGGAAAGGGGGGAAAGGATCTCAACAGGGAGAGGGGGGAAAACATCTTAGGGAGGAAAAGGGAAAAAATCAGAGGGAGAAAAGGCCTTAGGGCGGAAAGGGGGAATGGATCTCAACAAAGAAAGGGGGGCAAAAATCTCAGAGGGGAAGGGGGCAAGGGGACAATTCCAAAGGGACGCAAGTAAGAAAGCAGGCCTGTAATGTCGGCGGCCTGAGCCGGAGGCGTTAAAATATACACATGAAGTGAATATGTATATAGTTGTATGTGTATTAATCTGTGTATATATATATATATATATGTATATATTTCTAAACTCATCTGGTATACCCCCTGCTGATCGTAAATATGCAAAATACCGTTGGCATAAACCGTACACGGTCTACAAATCTCGGACCAGACGACCTCGGACTCAACCAATCAGCGGCTGGTCGCAAAAATTCTCCCCAGCCACTTTTGGGCTGCAATGGCTCCCCTTACGGTCCTGAATCAGTAGCCTTACCAGGAAGGCGAGCCCTTCTTGCCGATCCGTGCCCGTGGCAAGGAGAAGCCCCAGCCCCGGAACCTCCCCAACCGTGGCAGTTGCAACCAGTGATCCTGGTAAATCCCTTGAGCATCTGTGTGGAAGTTTTTTGCGCCAAGCCGAGCAGAACTGGGCTTCGACCCAAGGCAAGACTAAAGGGAACCTTCACCAATATATTGGTTGAAAAGAAAGGACACTCCTCGAGGGCGCTTCACTGGCGGAAGTTCGGGAGGGAAGATCTGTAAGCGAGAACTAAGACAGTGCCCCTGTTGATGTCGTGTTCCGCACCAAAAAGCTGCGAGTGAGTTGGTAAGTCTAAGATGGAAACCCCACTGCCCCCAAACCACCTCCCCCCCTTTTCGTGAACATTCTGGGCATATGTTTTTCTGAAGCCTAGCGGGTGGGATCCGGCGTGCTTGAAGCTGAGGGCCCCAGACCAAAGGAGATGAAATCCTTCGAAAAGTAGAAGCCGAAGCTGTCCACGCGCCAGTCCTGCGATGCTTCCACGTGGGGTTTCTCGCCACTGGAAAAAAGAAAGAGAGTCTACAGTGGTGATACATTCCGTTTAAAACCAACAAGGGATCGTTTTTTCTCCTTAAGCAAATGGAAGGATTCTGCGGAGAGCGTTTGGAGAGTTTTGGAGAAACGATCCACGTGAACGGGGCTTGGAAGGTTGTATCCTATGAGAAGTTGGGTTGGGTTGTCCATTTGTAAGCAACAGCCATATCCGCTTCGGACATCAAAACGGCCATCCACATGCTCGAAACATAGATATTGCCTGTTACTGTTCGAACCGTGGAGCGACCGGTTTCCTGAGGACCGCATTCGCGATGGTTTCAGGGTGGGGCTAAACTTCACAACCGCATTGACCAATACACTGCACCTGTACAAACAAGAGCGAATTCCTGTCGAACCTGACAGCCGAAACTTCCCTCCCTCCCTTCCTCCCTTCCTCCCTCTCCCTCTCCCTCTCTCCTCCCTCTCTCTCTCTATCTCTCTCTCTCTCTCTCTCTCTCTCTCTCTCTCTCTCTCTCTCTCTCTCTCTCTCTTCTTGCTTTCCTTCTTGGATAGGGAGGGAGAGGGAGGGAGGGAGGGAGGGAGGGAGGGAGGCTCCAAAACCTGTCAGCTCCCTAACCAAAGCTTTCACCTTGAGTCTCAAGCCCTCCGCACGAGCCGCGTCAAAACATGGATCCCCTTCCTGCAGCCGCTTCCGGAGGAGCCTGTGCTGTTCGGCTCATGGGATCGGTTCTTATGGGGGGGTCCAACAATCTTGGAGAATCGCTAATAGAATGGAGAATTGGTCCAACAATCCAGCAATCTTGGATCTTATGATGGACATAGAAGTCCGAATTGCACTCCACAATCTTCATATAATTCCTGATCCATTCATAAAATGTCGGAATACCCACTCTTAATTTTGAAAATGAATGACTGCTTTTTTCTGGGAGACCCTTTTATGGATGCTTTTTGGGGTTCGGTCCGTTTTGCATCGCAGATTCGTGGATTCCATTTAAACCACAGTTTTGCATTGCTGCCTCTTCAGAAAGGTTTTTCCAAGGCTTTTCCTCAGAGTCCTGACTCTCTGAGTGGGTTGGCCAGGAAAAGCCTGAACTTTTTGGGTTTACCACTAAAATGGTCTTCCCGAAAAGTTGAACTTCCAGGAACTCAGCAAGTGAGCTTAAGAGATTGTCCAGCATAGCTGCCTCTTGGAGGTCCTATACCCCACCCCACCTTCATGACTAATCTTGGAGACTCTTCGAAGGGCCACAGGCGGTCTTTCCTTGCAGTTGAAGGTTCAAGAAGTCTTGAACCGCACGGTAAACCCGATGGGTTCCGTATCTCATAACGTGAGACCTGTGAACAATATTGGGGTGTCTTCCTGTTGTAAGCTTTGGGTTGCCCACCCATGTCTTTCCCAAACCAACACTAGACACTGATCCGATTCTTCAAAGACATGTCAAATGCTTCGAGGATATGATGCCAAAAAACAATCATATTCAGGCTCGACTTCCTAGGATACCTGCACAACTCCGGAATCCGGCATGAAGGTGCCGGCCTGATGCAACATCCGAGGGCCCAAATCACGCAATGGGATTCGATCTGCGAAAATCAAGAACCCCCTCTGCATTCATAAACACACTGAAGTGGCTAGTTGAGCGGAAAGCAAAGCCTCGAATTGCACATTTCCGCATCCGAATTCGCCGACCGAAGCTTCGGCGGCTGCCCTTCACCTTTTGGGTCACCAAAAGTCATCGTGTTCCATGAGATCCTTTTGGTCATCGCTTCGTGTCCAAGTGGAGAGACTTGCAAAGGCTTCGTTAAAACCAACAGGACATCCAACTTCCGGGTGATGATTCCAACCGAATCCGTAGGAATGTCTACCCGCATTTGACGGTATGTGGGCAGGTGCGCAGATTGATGATTTTGTTTGCCATATTTCACCAACCAAAATTTTCAACCACCCAAGAAAGCCCACATGGCGTTTTGTTTTTCTAGCCCTTTTCCGCTGTTTGTTTTTTTGTGGGGGGGGGGGTTGCAAGGTGTTTTTTCAAGGACACTCTTCACACTCCGCATTTCAACGGCTGGCTTCACCTGGGCAAGGCCAGGCTTGCAGCGATCCCGGTGACCGAGTAGCCGTTCCCTCGGCGTGCGAGTCATCGAGTCCCTCGCCGAGTTACAGGAATCAAGCGGGTTCCGGTTACATCCGACCACCCTATAAAATGGGATCCGGACAACACTTGGGATCCTGATGTCTTAACTGGATTGTGATGTTTTAACTGGCTTGTGTCAAACGGGGACCGCATGGGGTTTGCCGTCCTGTTGGTTTCCCTCAACCTTTTTTTCGAAGGAAACGCATGTTCAAGAAGCAACCATGTATGAACGTTAGTGGATCCCGGATCTTGGGTGGATACTTTTTTGACAGGGCTTTCTGTCCAACACTTTTGAGGGTGGTCCCTATAAAACAAAGCACAGCCATACATATGTGTGTTTCTTGAGGGCACCATGTTGGGGTTTCAAGTGGAACCGAAAGGATACTTACAACTTGCTGGGCCCCCCCCGCACACCATCCTCCAAAAACCACCTGCTTTCCCACATCCTCTCATGGATATTGCAATCGACCACTTCGGCGGCCGTTTTTGGCCGCGGAGGGAGCATTCCCCGTTGAACAAACACAAATAGCCCGTGGCACCGCTCCGCCGTGGCAATTCACGAATTCCAAGCGTTCCCGCATCATATTACTGCTTACTGCACATCGAAATGTGTAGCAGGAGTCTGTTGGTAACATGGTCTCCTCCTAAATCCAGGGAGACAAACTTTAAACTTGGCGAAAATAGACGTCCTCCCTGCTTGCCCTCAAAGTCTTCAGGAAAAGCACGGGTCAAACTCCAAGTGCTGCAACTGAACTGGGAGATGCTGCTTGTACGCAGCCAGCCAGGATTGCTGAACTCCTTCCGCAATACATAAACACCACCAAAGGTTGCGACAGATTCGGCAGGCCATGCTGTTTTGCCCACTCATGTGAGGAATTCCAACACATCTGGGCTACCTGGGCATGTCGTTTTCTTGAGCGATCCCTTTTTTTTGTGGTTGTTGTGAGGGACACCACAATCCAAATCACTTTTGTTTTTCTTCTTGGGGGGAGGGTACGGCATTTAGAGCAAGCCATCTCGGCTTTCTTGAGATCGACAAGGCCAACTTGGGCCCGGCACCATATCGGGACACCACATAGTTCGACCACGCGTTGCTGCTGCCCTGGTGTGGCAAGCTCCATCCAACCTCCGGCGCATTTGTTGCTTGTCGTTTTCGGCCAAAAGCAAAGCCCAAAAGCAAAAAAACGATTTGCGGCAGTTGTTTTATTGGATTGGCGTATTGCCCGCCTGGGCGCGCCAAAACATGAGACCCTCCACAGTTTACATGTTCAGATTCGGCGAATGCAGCGTGCCACTCAACTTCCATCGCATTTGTACGCGGCTAAATGGCCCGGCCTGTGCCAAGTGAGCTCGATCGAAGTCGCTTGAAGCAGCACCCATCTAGACCTAAGGTCTTGACACGAAAAAAGAAAGAAAGAAGGTGGCTAGATCCCAGGTAGAACTGCTTCTCTTCCAAACAATACTCTGGGGCAAAAACAGATGGAAGCTCTTGTCGTTTTGGACAAGCCTCAATGCCATGAAGCGATCCTCCGAATTCTGGCATTTGGGCTTTACCCAACCGTGGCAATGCTCCAAGTGCCCGGCCAACAAATCGATACACTCTCTCGGATGGTGATCCATGACCTGGCGATTCGGCGAAAGAAGCGCAGCCCACCAAGTAGGCTATACGCATCCCAGCTATACCGGGACTAACCGCAAATACCCCACTTACAAGCATGGTAGCCCAAGTCTGTCCGTCTTTTTGTTGTCTCTACCGTTCTTGATTAACGTAAAAGGAACCAAAAGGAAACCCATCATTTTCCCTATAAAAGGGACGCCCCCTGACACATACCTCCCTCTCCCGAACTCTCGCGCTTGTGTGCGCCAAGTGGCAGTGAGGGCACTGTCCACCATCAGCACGGCTGAGATTCGTGCGATTGCCGCGGGTTTGTCAAAGATCCCCACAACAATTGACACATGCCAATTATTGACACATACCAAGCCTGTTGACACGTACAGTCGGTATGAGTCAACTGTCGGTTTTTCTCAAAAGGGTAAATGTGGGCAAACTAATATTGCACTGGTTGGCATCGGGATGAGACCCAACATGAAATTTGCCTTGTGTCCCCTTCAGCTGAAAAGGGTAGCCTCCCAAACAACACCCAAGTGCGATGCCTGTCAATGTACTTTTCGCTATCTAAGGAACGAGAGAATTCGGGTTCCTATTGGTCTAGGGGTTGATTCTTCATTCTGTCCAACCATCGTTCACTGTTTCCCCAGGGCTTTTGGTGGCGTTTTAGAAAGAAGGATCCCTGGAAAGAATGGAAATGGAAGGTACCCCTAGAATTGGGGCGGAAGAAAAGAAGAACACAAATCCTGACACATCCTGACTGAAAGCCTTTGGAGCGCAGGCACTTGGCCTCTCTGCCTTCGCCTAAGATCCCCCACATCTCCAAGGTCGAATCATAGCACCCCTTCGAAACCACTTGACTTCTTGGTTGCTGTTGACCCCCCTGCAAAAAGTTTGACTTGATTGGCTATGAGTGGAAAACACCTTCATTTCCCAAACAGTTAACGTCTAAAGATTCAAGACTTGTGCAAAGCGTTGGACAAAAGCAAAAACAAAACGCACAGTGCAGCGCTCGGCCATTCCGTGCGCCCCGCTTTCCGCTTCTATCTGGTCAATGGGTCTGTTTGCATTGCCCAGCGTGGATTACATCCTCTGCTTCGAAGCCAGCCACGCGTTCAACTCATCCACAGACTCCAACTGGAGCCCAAAAGTTAGGGCTTTTCTGCAGACTTTGCTGATTGAAGCCTCGCCTCAACTGATATCAGAAAGGCAAGCGGAAGAGGTTCTGTGTACTGGATATTCGCATTGGCTGCAGCTTTCTTCGAGCAATATTTAACCGCTATTTGTCTGTTCCGGTGCTTTCACAAACTTTCCAGAAGCTCGTCGAGAAGCTGGGAGTCTCAGCGCGCGAAACACGGCTTCGCGACGACGGACTCAGCCAAAGTGAAGTTGCCATATGAACCCCACGAATCCCGCGCACGCAAGACCAAAACCTCGTGGGACATGCCGACGGTACCGAGAAAATACTGGGGTCATTCGTCTTGGCTACTTGGAGCTTCAACCCACCTGGTGTATAACAACCATAACTGCATGGTTATAACCTACTTGCCCTCTTCCCAACAATCATGGAAGTGGACAGGAGCTTTGGAAGGCTACCATCCTCTTGAAACTCCTTCTCCACTTCCATGATGGTTGGCACAAGGATAGCTTCCAAAATCCACAACAGCTTCCTGCACAGCTAGGATACCTATTCGAACCCCTGACGCATTCCATCCTCTTGTCACGTGGGTTGAAGCTCCAAGACCTGTGCAACCCGTTGCATTCCGAGAAAAAGCCGTGAGCCCATCTTGAGCCTCGGCAAGTGACTGGCCGAAATACCTCTAGAATTACAAAGTGGCCAGAATGGGTGCCTACAACTAGGACACCTAGCAGCTGGGCCCTGCACAATACCTTAGGTTGTGTCTTTGGCTTTGTCGGTTTTGTCAGACTTTCACCAGTCTCACGATCATCGCGCCGAACCTCTGACGAGATGCCGAGGTTCGGGCGGGGCACTCCATGCCCTCGAAAACAGGCCCCTCGCTGCGAACGGAATCGGCAACCCACGCGCCGCGAGCGACGCGAGCGACCCGTCGACGGCAGAAACTTTGGACGAACGAACAAGCGGGGATACGGAGGGAGCGGGGATATGGGGGGATTCCCGCGGCGCCATTTCCCATATCAAACTTTGTCAAGGTGCATTTAGGGGGAATCCTCCCGTATCCCTGGTTCCCCCTTGATCCCTGCAAGTTGGTTTCCCTGAGAAACTCCAACTCATCCGACGTGAGCTCGAAGTCTGACGGGTGCACTCGCGACACGGCAAGTGGCAACTAGAGGCAGCGGCGTTTGCCAACTTCTACACGGGCACGTCCAGCAACACCGGCAAAAGCAAAGCCAGTCGAGAACGCTTGCGCTTATGGTCAGATTCAAATCAGGAAACCTTGGCTTGAATCCAGCCTCATTCCGCCTGAGCCTGCATCTCACAAAGATATGTCCATACGTGGCCTTTTGGAAAAATAGATGGCCCTGGCAAATGGGACAAAACCCATCTAAACCATAACCAGGCTCACCTAAAAAGGACACCTATGGATATGTCGGCCGCTTCGAAACGGCGAAGCGCTGAAATGGGGGTCCAGAAACAACAAGGATGCCAAGTGGGGGGATTTGGGGAATCTCTGGCTGCTCACTCGGCGGCTGGGATGCTCCCCTCCCGGTGCGACTGCCGACCCGCGGCTTGATGGTTGCACTCTGGTGCATCGGCATCAGCAGCGGACACGGCTCAAAAGCACCCAATTTGACTAGTTCTGGAGCTTTCCGCACCACACTCTTTCAAACGCGTGAGGTCTATGCCGCTGGCTGTTCTGTATGGTTGGTTGGGTATGCCAGGGCATCTGTGGTGCGGGACCTCGCCCATTGCACAAGCATTCAGCAGAGTCGGCGCCGACCGGTCTTGAAATCAGACGAGTGGAAAAGGCTATGGGAGAAAACTAGTTGCCCATGAAGAGGGTCAGCTCAATTCAACTCTGCCTCGCAGCCTGCGCCGGATACTGCCAGCAATCAATCCTTTGCTGGAAACACCTGGCTTTTGCCAGGGAAGGCATAATTCTACTCTAAACTTGCCCACGAGAAAAGAGCGCAGCCCTCGTGAGCTCCAATCCTTGGAGTTTCCTCTCAAAAAACATGCCCGAGCAGGTTTTCCGAGAAGCCAAAACTGCAGCTGCGCCACAAACTCTGACACGGCAAAAAGGCTTGCACTTGGTGAGAGTCCTGAAGTAAGCTGCTATTCGGGTCGGTCTGCGTGCGTGCGCAGGTCAGCGCGTTGTGTGCGCGTGTGTGTGTGTGTGTGCTGTTGCTTCTATGTGCGTTTCTGTGTGCTTGTGCCTGTGGTTGTGTATGTGGTTCTGTTTGTTTGAATGCTTGCTTGCTTGGTTGTTTGCGTGGCTTGTTGCTTGCTGGTTTTTTTGCTTGTTTGCTTGCCTGTCTGTGAGTACGTGCGTGGAGTCCGCGTCATCATTACTCAAGGTTTCGCACTCGATCTTCTTCGGCTCTCTCCCTTGGGAGTCTAAGTGTGTCCGTTTGTGTGGGTGTTTGCCTGCATGGTTACAAATGTATATATGTGATTCCGTGTGTTTGCTTGTGCTGTGTGTGCATTGTGTATTGGTGTAATGTGTGCAAATGTGCTGTAGTGTTGTGTCTCGTCAAGTTGTGTTGCGTTCGCTTGTCTTCTGCTGTCTTCTGTTGTGGTGTGCTTGTATGTGCGTACGTATTTGTAAACGTTTCTGGTTGTGCTTCTGTTGTGTGTGTGTGGTTGCGTGTGCGGCGCTTCAGGGGGTTTGCCTGTGGTTGTGATTGTGTGCGTGTGCGTGTGTGTGTGTGTGTGGTTTCGCTGTGTGTGCTTGTGCGCATGTGCTTCGTTGTGTTTGTGAATTAAATGCTTGTATGTGCGTGGGTCTCTATTTGCGAGTGTTTGCTTGTTTGGTTCTGTGTTTGCTTGTTGCTCGGTTGGTTGGTTTGCTTGCTTGGTCGGTTCTTTGTGTGACTGACTGACTGACTGACTGACTGACTGACTGACTGACTGACTGACTGACTGACTGACTGACTGACTGACTGACTGACTGACTGACTGACTGACTGACTGACTGACTGACTGACTGACTGACTGACTGACTGACTGACTGACTGACTGACTGACTGACTGACTGACTGACTGACTGACTGACTGACTGACTGACTGACTGACTGACTGGACGGACGGACGGACGGACGGACGGACGGACGGACGGACGGACGGACGGACGGACGACTGACGACTGACGACTGACGACTGACGGACTGACTGACTGACTGACGGACGGACGGACGGACGGACGGACGGACGGACGGACGGACGGACGGACTGACGGACTGACGGACTGACGGACTGACGGACTGACGGACTGACGGACTGACGGACTGACGGACTGACGGACTCACGGACTGACGGACTCACAGACTGACGGACTCACGCACTGACGGACTGACGGACTGACGGACTGACGGACTGACACACTACCGGACGGACGCACGGACGGACGGACGGACTGACGGACTGACGGACTGACGGACTGACGGACTGACGGACTGACGGACTGACGGACTGACGGACTGACGGACTGACGGACTGACGGACTGACGGACTGACGGACTGACGGACTGACGGACGGACGGACGGACGGACGGACGGACGGACTGACGGACTGACGGACTGACAGACTGACGGACTGACGGACTGACGGACTGACGGACTGACGGACTGACTGACTGACTCATTCATTCATTCATTCATGCATGCATGCATGCATGCATTCATTAGTTAATTGATTAATTGAATCATTGATTGATTCTGATTGATTGATTGATTGATTGATTGATTGATTGATTGATTGATTGATTGATTGATTGATTGATTGATTGATTGATTGATTGATTGATTGATTGATTGATTGATTGATTGATTGATTGATTGATTGATTGATTCATTGATTGATTGATTGATTGATTGATTGATTGATTGATTGATTGAAGAATTGATGGATGGATTGATTGATTGAAGAATTCATGGATGGATGAATGGATTGAAGAATTGATTGACTGATTGACTGAATGATTGATTGATTGATTGATTGATTGATTGATTGATTGATTGACTGACTGACTGATTGATTGATTGAATGTTTGTGGTGTTTATTTGTGTTTGTTTGCGTGCGTGTTTGTTTGCTTGCTTGCCTGTTTGCTTGCTTGCTTGTTTTTGTTTGATGCGTTCTTGCTTGATTGTGCTTGTGTTGCGTTTTGGGAGTGCTTGACTTCTTTTGTGTTCGCTCGCTCGCTGGCTCGCTGGCTTGCTCGTCGGTCTGTCTGTTTGTCTGTCTGTGTGTTTGGTTGTATGTTTGTTTTCGGTGTGTATGTGTGTCGAACAATTTGTGTGGTTTTGTACGTGTGTGTGGTTCCTTGACTACAAGCGATTATGGTTGCTTGTTTGTTTGTTTGTTTGTTTGTTTGCTTGCTTTTGTGTTGGTGTCGTCTGCTACTGGATTGTTCCTGTGTGTCTGTCGTGTTGTGTTGTGTGGGTTTTGTTGTGTTGTGCTGGGTGGCGCAGTCTTGCAACTTGAATTGCTGGGTTGGGTGGTTTGTTGTACTGTATTGTGCGTTGTGCCGTCCTTTGCTGCGTTCTGTTGTGTTTTGTCTTGATCGTAGGTGTACTTGCGTGTTTGCGCAGTTGGTTATGCGCGTGTTCGAATCTGTGTCTGCGTGTCCGTGTGCGTGTGTGTACGTGTCTCTGTGTGTGTGCGCGTGTGTTTGTGTCCCCGAGCGTCTGTGAATTCAAGGTTTTGGCTCCTCGGGAGAACGTGGTCGCCTCTCTCAGCAGCTGTAGCCTGTCCCAGCCAAGCGAAAGTGGTTGGAAGGCGTTACCCGAGCCAATCGCAGCCGGGTGCTAAACTGGGTGTCTTGGAAAAGATGAACGAACTACCCTAGGTCCTCCAGTAGAGAAGTTCGAATAAGGGTACCCTATTTTCTGTAGTCTATTTTAGTAGGGGAACCCTCCCCCAAGAAAGGTAAAAGGGCACTATTGGGGAACCTACTACCCATCCGCCGCCAACTAAACATTGTGGGCTGTTTGGCCCCCAAATCACCCCAAGGAGCAACCAATTTCGGGCGCATCGTGGCTCCCGTCAAAGGTAACGCGCATGTCAGACGCTGTTGAAACACCTTAAGCGAAGCAAGAAGAAAGCATTCAACAGGCAGTCTGAACAGCTAGGAATTTGAGTAGAGAGGTTAGAATAAGGGTACCCTTTTTCCGTAATCTATTTCAGTAGGGGAACCCTCCCCCAAAAAAAAGGGTACAGTAAAAGGGCACTACTGGGAGAAGCATGGGCAGATGAGCAATCCAGAAACAAAAACTCAAACCTCTCCAAAAGCAGAGCCCCAGCAAATGGACCCTCTGAATGCTCTACTTGCAGTTCACAAGCCAGTGCTTTCCAAAAAGGGCCCTGATCAATCACCTGGGTTGGAAGGCTTAAGCGGAATTGTGGCGCAATGTCCATTGCAAGCTGAATAGATGCAGATGGAAACAAAGCGACTGCAGTCGGAGGCAAAAAAAAAGGTACCCCTAAGGATTGGACTCTTTGGACCTTCAAGGGATTCGAACCCCATTGGTAACATCCACCGTCCTCCGTGCGCTTCGGTCTCTCCAAAGGGCATTTTGCGAGCTCAGATACCACTTGTGTATACATCATACTCACAGTATATATACAAAAACATATTATACAGAAAACAAGTAAATTAGCGGGACACCCCACATGAGTCACCCAAAACAGTATCCTCAACACAAACAGCCCCACAATATATATATATATATATATGTATACATACTTCATGTACCCAGCTCGTTGCAGCGCTTTTTAACTGGCTTCTTGTTGACCAACCTCATGCCACAACCGCGCAGGTGCCAGACCTGAAGACTTAAACCCACCTTTGGAAAATCTCCAAAATGTGGTTCACTGTCTCTGCTGGTTGTGTATGCTGATCCGATGCCCTACCAACCACTTCCCGCCCTTTCCGGCAGACTTTTCGCTGAGGCGACGGCGCTTCTCATTTCATGCCTCGCGGGTGTGAGGGAGAGCCATTGGAACGATTGGAACGCAGGGAACGGGACTCCGAGCCAAAAACAAATGCAGTCTGAGCTCAAGCTTCACCCAAAACAAATTGGCGGGAAACACACCAGAGCATTTTCCTGAAATGGCATTCGGATGCATTCGGCTTGGCGATTCAAGTGGTATGCCTTCTGCGGCCTCACAAAGCAGTTGTCGATAGCTGTTGCATTGCAATAGAGGTGCCGACGGCTCCGCCGAGAAGCTTCGGGAGACGGGGTCTGAGATTCTCCCGAGAACGCCCCAGACCCAATTGCTCGTTAGCATCTTCCACCTCCAAAGAGAAACAGCTCATCAAGCAGCTATCGAACTCCAATTCCTGAAAAAGAACCCCCTGCTCAATTGCCTGATGACTCAGAGCCAACTCCTCAAGCTAGCACCCATTACACGAAACCAAATTCCCTTTCAATCCCATAGCAGCCATGGACATATTCATGGACAAACAGAACGGGCGGACGGATGGCATGGCTACCGGGGCAAAAAAGGCCATCGCAGCGCCCTGGCATCTCTTGGAGAGCACAATTCCACGCGTTCTTCGGTTTGAGGATCTGCTGGCGTCCCCCGGCCGCTCACCAGGAATTACTGCCAGGCCGGGCAGCCATCACGTTAACTAGGTGCTTCCAGCGGACCCAAAGTGTCAATGATCCACCGCAGGGCTCCAATCCCACTGGCAAATAGGACGAAAGGGAAGGCCCCAACGTATAGAACACACCGTGACAGTTTAGGCTGGACTGAGCACCAAATAACTGTTGCTTGAACTCTCTTCACGGGTGTCTAAATATGTTGGATCAATCCACCTTTTACTACTATCTTCCATTTGCTTAAGCCCCCTGGGGAAAAAAAACAAAACAAAAACAAACAATGTCCAGTAGTGACAGATTCCCTTCAAAGCCAAAAGGGAGCATAAACACAACATCTTCATTTCGGCAAGTGGAAGTTTGTGTGTTTTTTCCAGCAGTGGCTTCTACTTTGCAAATAATAATTATAATAATAAATAAAACAAGAACGCGGGGTTAGTCCTTTTTCCAGCAGTGGCTTCTACTTCGCAAAAAATAAGAAGAAGAAAGAAACAAAAACGGGGGTTCCGCCAAAACGGCCTCCAACCGCGTTTTTTCATCGCGCCTCGCGGCAGGCGGCGCCCCGGTCGCGGTTCGTGCGCACCTTGGGCGCCTTGATGGTCCTCCAACGTGAGCCGGGCGGAGCCAGCCGCTGGCGGGGGCCCGGCGGGAGGGGCCGCCAGATGAACGGAAGGAACCCAAAAAAAGGTTCCAAAAGAAATTCCATCTTAGCATGGTGTCTTCTTTCTTGGGGCAGCTGGGTGTCAGTTTGGTTGAACATAGATGAAATGGGATTTCCCTTCAGGGTCCCAAAAGGAGATGCTGTCTTAGCATGGTGTCTGTTTTCTTGCGGGTTTGCCCTCTGGTAGCCTCTGAACAGCTGGGTGTCTGTTTGGTTCAACGTAGATGGAATGGATTTTTTCTTGTAGATTATGAAGCCAGGTCAACCCATCCATTCTCTACTAAAGCAACCAAACAGGACCCGGATGCCTCTGAAGAGGTACCCCCTACAGTGGATGGACCAAATCCGCACCAGGCGAGCTGGCTTCAACCAGTATTCAGGGCGTTGCGTCAATCCCAGCCGGTGCAGGATTTCATCCATCCATTTGCATTTGCTTCCACCCAAATTGCCACTTTCAAGAGTTTGTTGGATGGCGAATTCCCAAGTTTGGCCAAAAGCAACAACTCGATGTCTTTGCGTCTTCCCAAAAAGTGACTCCAGGAATTTTGGCGAAGTAAACGCGGGACACTACTGGGATGCGCAATCTCACCATGGGTGTAATTTTGGCTTAGCTCTGGTGTGGCTTGATTGCTAGGCGCTACTCACACCAGGACAAGTAGGCGCCACAATTCCCTTCTGTCGGTAAGTCAGAGGGACGATTCTAGGGGTTGATTCCCCATTCTTTCCACCCATCGTTCTTTTCGAAGACCAGATGTTTCCCAAGGGTTTTGGGGTTTGTAGAAAGAAGGATGCCTGGAATGAGGGAGGTACCCGTAGAACAATAAACAGAATGAGAAATTGCGCCATCTACTTTCACCCAAATGTAGCTTGGTTGCTGTTGATTCCACTGCAAAAAGTTTAACTGTTTGGGGGTTCAGTGGAAAACTTCTTGATTTCCAAAAAGTTAAAGTCTAAAGATCCAACCCAATAGCAGTCAAGCTAGTAGGCACGTGGTAAACAATGGCGGACTGGCCCGGTTACCCCACTTAGAATGGCCAGTATCAGCATGGATTTGCTTCGGGGCTTGCCATGGCTCTGCAAGGCCTTCCTATGTTGTACTTTGAAAACTACCCCGCCTAAGTGTTGGGAGGACTGCACCTTTGACAACGTAAGATCACCCTCCAAAAAAGAAGAAACACGCAAACAGCTCACCCCACACAAAACACAAATGCTGCCTTTGAACGATGTTTTCATGCTCACTACCTACGTCATAGGTACAAGCTCCAACTCCATTTCCCCCGGTTGTGAGTTCATAGCCCTTTTGGTGGCCGATTTCTGGATACGGTAGGCTCCCTGGAAAAAGCAGGGGACGAGTTCATGTGGCGGCGAGTCACTGGCATGCCGAATATCAGTGCTTCCTAAATTGAACCCCACCAAAGGGGGGCACCGGGGTGCCCAACTTGAGGATGCTCCCATGAACAAATATTATCCCACCTTTCCCCTAGCCCTCAATCACTCACATGCTGCTCCGCATCTGTGCCCCTCGAAAGCAAGGCTCAGCAAACATCCGTGTCTGTACCAGCTCAAATGCCTGGTGCAGTCGCTATGATTAGTGAAGCTTTCATGGCAAAGCTTCCATGCTCTCTTTTGACCGGGGCTAGCCGGAAGCCATGCATTGCCCTCTCACCACTGGATCTTTGCGGAGCCAGGTTTGGCCCGAGACAAGGGCCCATCATGGGCCCTTCTCTTGGCCAAGAGAGACACAGGGAAGGCCCAGATTCGGCGCAAGAGGTGCCGTCTGCTCGATTGCACTGGGATCCAGTTTCGCAGTGCACGAAGCTTGAGAGACCACCCGAGGAGAAGACCAAATGCCAGGACCCGAACTCCAGGCTCACAAAGATCATAAAATACAATAGCAGCGTACCCTTGAGAGCAATGCTGGGCCAAACAGCTGGACTACTGCAAATGCACCAAGGCGGATTCGTTGCTCAAAGAAAAACACTATTGGGTGCATCGCACAGCTGTTTGGACTGTTAGCACCTTCCGCATCCTCGTGTCCTCTTTAAAAAAAACAGAAAGAAAAATATTGGACCCTTGTCCGCGGTTTCGTCGTGTTGCCTACTCGGTTGCGCCCACTTCGCGGTTTTGGAGGCACTTGGACTCTGTTTGAGACGTGCTGGTGTCCCTGTTCCAGCACCAGTCTCACCTAGTCCGAGTCCTGGTCGGTGCCGGGAAGGGGATCTGAATGCCGTCGTTGAAGATCATCGGCTTGTACCTCAACCACGAAATCGGCACCGCTTGGAAATCTAATACACCGAGCATGCAGAACACAAAACTCGCAAAAAGCTCTGGTTGGTAAGTACACTGCCCACTTAAGTACAGCAGCATTCTGAAGCCAGGTGCTAGCACCATGTTCAAGGCATTTAGCCACACCATTGGACCATGGCAAGCGACGCCGGTGCCCCAGTCCTAAGGCTAGTTTGGAGCAATTCCTTCTGAGCGCCGGGCTCTGCAGGCATGCTAAAATGCATCACCTCAGTGCCAGAATCTCATGAGCACGAGCCACGTGGTCATTTGACCCTGCTACCCCTGAAATTCCCCATTCTCCCAACAGATTGCCTGAAAAATGGACCAAGCGAAAGAAAGGTTGTGAACAAAATCTGAGGCAAGCCTACACTGACCGAAACCCCAAGTCTAAACAAACACAGTGGGGGGAGGTGCTGGAAGAGGGCTTGCCCACTAAACCACTAACCCAAAGCCCCAAGGTGGTTCCCAAGAAAACCTCAAAAAACCAGAATGGCGAAGGGTTAGCTGCCAAAGAGTGGTTTGCTCGAATCACTCGAAAAGTCCATCAGCCCAGAAGATCCAATGCGCTCTCAGGGCTCTGCTGGGCTGTTGCGATACCTGGCGGGTTTTCAGGAAATTTCGCTCCTGGGAGTGAACGCTGAATCGACCGTGTCAATAGAGGCAGCTGGGCATGTCTTTTCTATGGGACCCCTGTTTGGTTGGCTTTAAAAGGGAGACCAAAAGGAATCGAAGCATTTTAGGTCCCCGGTCCCCCCATGCGGCGGCAAACCCATTTTTCAGGCTTCAGCAAAAGTGGAAATCGAACTAGGATAGGATTCCCGACCAAAAGGCTTTTCGGATAGCCACTCATCCATGTAAGTGACGTCCTCCAAATTGATTGCCCCGGTTGACAGGTCAAAGAAACAATTCTCAGAATTCATGGGAATCTGCAAACGTGGGAATCCTTACAGCCCACTTGAATCTGTAAAGTCCCACTTTTGCAGCTCATTCACCCTTGAATCTGTGAAAGGCAAGGGCTTCCAATGCATGTATGTATGTGTGTATATATATATATACATATATATATATATATATATACGTATATCGGAGTATAATATATATATATATAATATGTATGTGGGGCTGAATTGTTTGGAGAGTACGAATTGGGGATGGTTCCAGACAGATTGAAAGGGGAACGACCCTTTCTGAAGGTTTCCTCATTCTAAACACACGCAGAATATTGCCAACAACAATCAAGCTCTCATTGCTGATGTTTGGGGTCTTCAGATCTTGTCAGGAAAGTGTCGATCAGGAGCAACACTTGTATCATCAAGAAACGTTAGACTTGCTGCTGAGAACCCTACTTCCTTCCTCTTGGCTCCCTTGTCAAAAAAAACAACCAAACCTTATGTTCAAAAATACCTGTATAGTGATGTGTTAAAACTTCGGGGCACCTATTAGCATTGGCTTTAACAGGAAGCCGAAACATGATGTCGACCTGGGACTAATCAACCTGGTGACATGATTGCTGGGGTTCACCATGGTTCACCCAATAGTCCGGGATTCCCTCTTAAATGGGGAACCCGCCCAACTCCCCGATCAAAATCATGGGTGTACCAATCCTGGGTTCCCAGTACCAACCGCTAGGAGTCCCAATCTCGCTAAGTCAGACTCGCCTTTCGATGTGCTCGTTGAGACCTTGGTGTGGATGGGCCTCAGGCGCTGCACGAGCGAAGCGTGGCACTAGCGACCCTGGTCGCAGGCCGCCGCACCCAAACCCGTCTCGACAAAATTTGACGGGATTGTCCCTCGTACTGTGGATGGACAAACTCCTGCACCCAGGATGGATGCACCCCTATAATACTGGCGTAAACCACCTTCCAAGTGGTGCAGGACTTTGTCCATCCACAGTAGGAAACCAAGAAGGCCCAGCCACTCCTCCTCAGTATTTCTCCTGCTGTGCGCATTGACTTGTTTTTGTTTTTGCCCAGGCCCCATTGCTTCGGAGGCCGCCAACCAACCCTATGGACGCAAGCCATGCCTGAAGCTCAAAAGGAGCATTGACAAGGTCCTCCAGATTTGAGAGGTTAGAATAAGGGTGCCAACTTTTTTCTGTAGTCTATTTTAGTAGGGGAACCCTCCCAACCAACAAAGGGGTGAGAGCTCGGGCACTACTGGGGGACCTAGTTGACCCTCCAGGAAGATCATGGGCCCAGAATTTGCCGCTGCGATGGCGAAGCCACTCATCGCGCAGCTGGTGCCCCTTGCACCTTGCAGCTCACGCGCCGAAAGGCGCTAGGTTTTCCTCTGCGGTCTTCAGCCACGATGAGACGCCCTTCGCATTCTGCAACTCTGCCAGCATTCCCAAGTCACATGAGTCACAATCAAAACCTGGTACAAAAATGGCGAACCCAGAACCATGCTTCAAGAATTAGAAAGGCGGGTTCAACCATTTCCGGCTTGGACTGCCCCTTGCTACCCTTTGTCTATCCCGGTTTTTCATTGTGGCTCACCTCGACGTTTGGGTCTGGAACAAGCTTCCGGGGTGAGGGATTAGCAAAGCTGCCAGCAAGCCTCCCATTCAAACCTGTGCCCAGCAACCTCCAGGCTAAATGAGCCACAATCAAAGCCCGGTACGCCGATCGTGAATCGAACAGCACCAGTGAGTTGTGAGTTGCCCATCATATTTTCTCATGAAACAAAGACCCTTGAGGAACCTCCTGTACCTGAGTCATAATCAAAAACCCGGTACTAAAATGGTGGTAATCCCAGAACCATGCTTCAGGAATTAAGAAGGCGGCCACAGCTATTTATGGTTGGGATTGTACCTTACCAACCTTCATCTACCCGGGTGTTGATTGTGGCTCAAATGGAACTGATTCGACCCTAAAGATTGAAACACGTGTTTTTCTTTTTACTGTTGGAGACCCGTCCGTGGAATCACATCTCCGGGGGGTTCAAGGCAAGAACTTGCACCTTGGGCAATGTGCCCGTGAAAGTTGATGCTTCCAACAATGGCTGACGCCAGTGAGCTTCTGACATCAGAATGTCGATAGCCCCGGTCCCCAGCTCAGAGTCTATAGAAGGCAATGAGGGATAACTGGCCCAGATTGCACTTAGGCCTCATTGAAACTCATTCAAATGCCTGTCAGCAACGAGATATGTACCCAGGTATTCAAGGACATCGCCGCAAGAACAGCAGCCCAACTGGAGTCCAAAATGGCACAATTTTGACAACAGCTTGAGGCAAAGGTCAGGATCAATGGGAACTCAAGAATGCCTTGATGCCCTTGCTCAATCTTTACTGGGCAATCGCAATGCCCTTGCCCAAAGGTTGGTGATGTTTCAAGACAAGTAGCATAGACTGTGGTTGTCCTTGTCAAAATCAGATACTCGATTTGAGTTTTGTCCACCTTGCCATCAAGACTCCTGGCCATCTTTTTGCTTTTTTTTTCAGGATCCCTTTTCGGAAGTCCCAGAAGATCCGTCGATCGACTGGGGGTTTAACCCCAGGGGTCCCCAGAAGAGCCGAGCGCACATCTCATGGAACTGGTCTTCGTTTGACGTGTTAGCCACAAC
>CAUJNA010001447.1:698810-728810 GCA_963377175.1 Effrenium voratum
TCTCTTGGCAACTCTGCTTCTTTGCCATTAGACAACTCCAAAAAACAGGAATCCCGAGGATTGGTTTTGAGAGTGACCTTTTGGGGGAGCCGCTTTGTGGTTTGCACGTCAATTGCCTGTGTAGAGGGCCCCCAACAACTCGGCAGTTACAGGTCCCCAAAAAAGGAAAGACATGGCCACTAAACCGGAAACGCCGACTGAAGCGGTGCCCTATAGTGCCCCATAGCCATTTAGCAACCTAAACGTCCCAACCTCCAGGGTTCCACTGGCTGATGGAAAAGCCAAGGCAGTCTCAGCCTGGAAGCCCTTTGCATCAAGCAGCTCGACCAGCTGCAAGGATGTGTACCTTCGATTCGAAGGCAGAACTCAGCGCGAAAACTCTGATTCTGCAAGGACCTCTGAGCACAAAAACCCACGGAGCTTCGAACTCACCCGTCACACATTGGTCAATATGGGCGTCATTCTGTTGAGGCTAACCAAAGAGAAACCATTTCAGGGTCCAAATCTCATCTATGGCCACCCATATGAGATTGCCTTCAACGGCGAAGTTGGCTAAACCATCCATGGCACTAGGCCTCAATTCGCTTCTTAGTCGAAGCGACGCGAGAGCACGTGAGAGCACGAATTAACAAAGAGAATCATTCTGAGTGAAGGGTCTGGTAACTTCGGGGTACACTGAAGATCTATGTTCAGATTGCGCTTCAATGCGCTTCATGTTTAGTCTACCCTAAAATCTGAATGGTTTGGAGGAGACCCCAAATTCAACCATGGAGAAGCCTCGCAAACTCAGCAAGGGAATCCATGATCAGTCCTTGAACTGGTCCTACTGCCGCCAGTGTTTGACTATAACAATGATTCTCGTGGATTGTGCAACCAAAGGTTGATTCAAGCTTCACAGCCTCAAATCAACCAGCCGGTAGTATTCCGTCCATTCCTCTGGGACAGACGGATTTCAAAACGGTTCCCAAGCGAAAATAACATGTCCCCACGTGGTCCCATGAATCTGCTTTCATCCGATTCGACCGCGCCTCAACAAAATCCCGCCTGTTGGGAATGTGTCGGAGCATCACCGTGGTGGGGTCGGTGGAGAGCTCGGGCTGCGGGACTTTGTCAGCCTGACGGACGGGCCAAGCTGTGCATCCTGGAGAAAACTCGGGATATGTATGTGTATATATATATACATAGCCCCAAAAGCTACATTTTTCAGGTTGTAGCTGCAGTTTGCCTCCTCTCACCAAAAAATCCGAAAAAGTCTGGCATTTGGCCCTACTCCCGACTAACCACCATCAAGAAGCAGCATTTGTGGCTTTAATGTTAGTTCTCTGGGAATGTGCGCAATATTCCCCACACGTCCAGCCACGGTGGGAGTAGGACTTTGATGTTTGTCTGCTTTTTGGTGTCGGGGTGCAGTGGAAAATGTTGCGCAACATTTTGCGAACCAAGCTGAGAGCCTCAGACATGTTGCGCACTGTCATTTGTTGGGGCTCGAAATCAAGATTCCCATGATTCGTTCTGTGCAATCTGGGATCTTGGGTCCAGCCCAAAAACACGCTTAAGTGTTTCGCCAAGCTTTGTGTGTGTGTTTTTGTTTTGGCACTGCGTGTTTGCTTCGATCTAGTAGGTGCCCTGCGTGTTTTTGCCGGGAGGAACGATGATTTGATCATGCTAACATACCGCATGTTACTGCAATTCTGCCAAGGAGAAGGTCCATGTTGACTGAACCACTTTCCTGTGATTGGCTTGGCTCAGTTTGTGTTGTTAAACGTATGTGGATTTAGATAAGGGCAACAAAGCTTTTGAAGTTGAAGCTGGTCTCAACGCCAACTTGCAATAGTTGTTGTTGAATGCATAAGGACCGGCAGTTGCTTAACACACAATATATTTTCAACTTGAAGCGGTATTTGATTGGGTCTCCTTCTCAGTTGTGCTGTTCAATATATTGAGTGTATTCTAGAAAATCAAACTAGATAGACAACACACCAATTTGATAGGATGTGCTTTCAACATGTTGCTTTCATATAGTTGAATGCGCAAGGACGTGGATCATCGTTATAATCGATGTGGGTGTCAGTTTCAAACAGCAACTTAGATTGGAATTGAAGGTTTGCCGCTTTGCCCTGAGCAACATGATGACAGTAAAAACAGACGATCTTCAAGCCGTTCCAGGCACGGTGAAGCTGCCAAAGGCTACCTTGCGTGCTTCTTATACTAAAAAGTTGTGTTTTTTTGAGCTGGAGCTTCCAATCGCTTACTACAAGTGGATAAGATTCAAGATTGAAAACCTGGAAGAAAAAACACATGCCTGGGGAATCTTGAACCCCATTTACCTCAAATAAGGCTTGCACGTTAAGCTTCTCAAAATTCAAGGTTTAAGATTCTGAAGAAAGCTTTCTGGATAATCATCAATCTCACAACACGGAAAATGGCAATTTTGGTAGGTGGGAGGGGAAATTACTTGGACCCGAGGACGCGCCGGGCCGTAAAAAGTAAAGCCCTGCAGGAAAAGCCTCGAGGTTCAACACAGGGGTGTTTCGAAGGGTCCATTACAATGGTTGGCATCTTGGTTCCCGTTTTCCCTTTGGATACCAACCAAGGGGTGAAACTCCAATATGGCTTCTGAGTTGCTCCAGTGGCAACTGGATATGCCACTGGAGCAATTGTTGCTTGGAGCCCTTCAATACCCTTTACGAGCTGACATGCTCACTAGTCAAGCTTCCAAAAGCCAAATCCTCCCTTGGCGTATCTGCCAGCCAGCACATGCTTGATGCTGTACTCGTTTGTTGATAAACGCGGATGTTTCACAGCATGCACGGGCATACATTGCATGGCTACTTGAGCCAACAAAGCAGTCATCCTTATCTGGCTTGGGCAACCTGAGCTGTGTAGGGCGGTTGAGAAGCAAACTGCTATCATCCAGTTTCCCTGGCTATGAAACAACACTTACTGGCCAGGATCCACACGCTGGCGTGTCAAAACGGGGCCCGGGGGGGGGGGCATCTTGGATGGTTTCAGTTTGAGGGAAACACAAAACATGGCTAGGGGCCCACTCCAACCCCACAGTAACAGCGAATGCCACTTTCGTCCCCCCCTCCCCACCATCGCGTTGCCTGGGCCCCCACTTGGACCTTGATTTCTTTGCCTTGGCGAGTGAGTGTTCAAAACCAAGGGTCTGCCATGTTTACCGACTGCACCGAAGGAGAACCTCACCCCCCTGACAACCTTGTCTCGGTAATGTAAGGATTCAAAGGGCGGAGCACTTCTGGCTTTGGACTGCTATTCTCCTTTATCGAACGGTGGTGGTGGTGGTGGTTGTGCGGCGATGGTGGTGGTGATGATAGTGCTGGGTGCTGGTGCTGGTGCTGGTGTTTGTGTTGGTGCTTGTGTTGGTGCTGTTGTTGGTTGTTGTTGTGGTTCCGGTTTTGGTTGTTGCTGCAATTGGTTGCTCAACGCCTTTGCTGTTGCCGTTGGTGATGTCGCTGGTAATTACTGTTGCTGTTGCTGCTTCTCTCTCTCTCTTTCTCTTCTGTCTTCTTGTGTCATGTCTTGTCGGTCACGTTGGGCTGTCGACTCTCAGGTCTTTCGTCTCCGCCTCGCATCTCGACATCCTCAGATCTTCACGTCTCTGTCTTTCTGCCTCGCTCTGCTTGTCTCTTTCACTCTCTTTCTCTGTCTGCAGGGAATGTGTCAAACTAGAAACAAGCCCAACAAAAGCTGTTCTCCCCTTCCCCTTCAAAAAGACTCCAAGCATTTTGGGAACCCTCAAACACAACACAGACACACAGACAGACACACACCTGTATTTGCCCCCCTCTCTCTTACGTGTCCCTAAAATGGGTGGTGAATTCACCTACCAACCGGAATAGACCATTGGTTTTGACGCCCACAGCCATATTTGCCCCCCTCTCTCCGGGGCGCGGGCTCTGCTTGTTTTCCCCCATCTTCTTCTTGGGCCGGGCCTGAAATCGGCCGAGGCCGAAAGGTCGAAAAGGCCGGAGGTCGGAGGCTCACAGGCCTGGACGTTTTGCTAGCTGTTGCACCATCACTAGGTCCAGATTTGAGAGGTTAGAATAAGGGTACCCCACTGTTTTAAAGGGCAGCTAGCTGGGACCTGGAATGAGCTGCATGGTCAAGGCCACCAACCTGTGAGCTCAACAAGGCGAAAACTCTCTGCAACATGTCCCGTGCCTCGCCGAATGAATCGGGGGGTCTTGAGTCAAAGCCATCAGTTCGCCAACAAGAAGCCCAACGACGGCTTCGCGTGTTGTGCAAAACGGCAAGCTTGAAGCAGCCAGCGTGAGCCCACGTGTTGACCGTGCCTCGCTTACGTGGGCCTCTTGCTCAAATGATGTGACCCTTGCCTCCTGTGGCGCCCAGGTTGACGTTGGAAGGGGAGCAGAATTTAAATTTTAGCAGTTAAGTGGTTGGATTTCAACCACTCAACCAGAAGAAGCAAAAATGGGAAACATGTTTCCCAACAACAACCATGCAAAGATCCCTTGGCCGATTCAATCAGCTCGAAGCTGTCCTTGGGGATACAATTGTGTTTAACTGTGGCAGAAAGTCTTGTGGGCTATGTTCCTGGACATTCCGTTGTTACATAATTTTCGGCCACGAAAGAAAAATGCTGGGGCCAACTATGTTTGCCCAATGATCCAAAAAGTGCTTGTTCCCCCAAAAAACGCTTACACGGGCTTCTTGCAAAGTATCAATTGCTACATGATTCTGATTTGTGCTCGTTTGCGGGGATTTGCGCCCGTTTTGCGGGTTATGTTTCCACTTGTTTCCGCGCACCAGACTATACGAGGAGAGAGAAGCCGCCGCAATGGCCACAGCATGCTCGAATCCAAAATTGCGCCAGTTCCCCCGAAAACCGCCCAACTAGCAAATGTCTGCTACGAAACATTCAAGGGACACAATTTCTGTAACGAATCAAGATCCAGTTTCTTGGTGATCTGCATGGAGATCCTAGATGTCCAGTCCTTGAAGGAGCCATCGCATTGGTTCCACAAAAATTGGATGGGCCGCTCGGATTCTTTCGCGTTAAGAAATTTCAGCCACCCACAAAGCCCCCGGGCTCCATGGACAGCTCTCTGGATTCCGATCCGACTCCGGCGATCGATCAACCAGAAGCCATTTTGCTCGACGCCCGGAGGCCTCGGCCATATCCTTCTTGTAGTTGCGCCTAGCCTGGCCACGACATCAGCGAGCGGTGGTGTGTGCGCGCATGTGTGTGTGTGTGTGGGTGGGTGGGTGGGTGTGGGTGTGGGTGTGGGTGTGGGTGTGGGTGTGTGTGTGTGTGTGTGTGTGTGTGTGCGTGTGTGTCCCGAACGTGGCTTCCCTCTCCGAGGTGAAAAGTGTACCAAACCTCAAACACACAAAGTTGCAAAACACACGTTTCGCGCACAGGCGCGACGAATTGAGCATGATTGAAACGTTTTGGCAGGAACTCCCAAGACCACGGTAGCTTCTTGATTGATGTTGACAGGGGAGCAAAAAATTAAATTTTAGCAGTTAAGTGGGGATTTCCCACTAAACCACAATAAGCAAAAATGCAAAATGTTTCCCAACAACAACCATGGCTTGTTCCACACGCCAACGCTTGCAAAGGCTTGCGGCCGTACAGACACGTCTCGCAAACACGTCCTTACCTCCAGGCCCCACGACCAACGGGAACCCTTCGCTTGGACTGGTGCCAAAGCCAACAGGTGCCAGCACGCAGCGACTGTGCGTAAACACAGCGACTGGTTCAAGGAGCATAAACCGCAGCTTGTCACAGCCCTCAAGTTATTGCTGCTGACCAAAAGGTCCGCAAGAGAGAGGATGACCATTGGGGAAAACTGCTCAAAAGATGATGTTTCCCGCATGGGAAGAGTTAACCGTGGTCTCAACCTTCATCTGAGCTGCCCAGTGGCCATGTTGCAGAAAAGAATCGGCATCATTTTTTTGGTTGCAAAAAAACTGTGGAAAAAAGGGGGCGGAAGCCGCTGGGCAACTGGGCCATGTACACACCAAGCTCCATCTGGATCCCATCGGCCTCCATCTGCGCCATGGCCGCGGCTGTGGCTGCCGCTGCGAGGCTCGAGTTCGGCCTGCAGTCAGTGCGATGTCTCTGGTCGCTCCCCTGTTCTCGTCTCGTGTTCTCGTGGTCTCGTCTTCTCTCGGATGAACTCCTAGGTCAGCTTTTATCGCACTAGGTTATTGAACGTGTCCGTTTTTTCCAGTCAAACGACTCTGTGCAGGCTGTGGCATGCTGTGGCATGCTGGTGGTTTCATGCGTTTCACAAACGCGGATGGTGCCAAATCAGCGTGAAAGTAGAGTGGAAGACTAAGGGCATCTTGAGGTAAGGATGTGCTTTGACTCATGTTGACTGCTGATAGGGCACTTTAAAATCAAACCGTTCCCGAACCTGAATCAGGGATCCCGAGCAACCTTCATGGGTGAGCAAAGACAGACTATGCTCACTCGGTCTAATCAGGTTGCTGGATGAAAGAGAGGTTTCAACTTTCAATAGACGCAACGAGCTGTAGCTAGACCCTGAAATGCACCATTTAAACCTCCAGGTCCAACCTAACATTCCTTCCATGTCAGCAAGGCGACGACAAAACATAAATCATGGATCCATGATAAAAGCCGAAACCAACTGTGGCCCGCAGACCTAGTCTACCTGGATGCTAAACGAGTCCAATTAACCAGGTGGACCACTTAAGAAATTTGTTCAGCCATGGTTCCTTTCAGTGCATTGGTTTTGGGCTGTGGCATTCCTCTTCCAAGGCTTCCAATAATGCCTGTTTTGACTTCACCCCCAAGCTGCTCAGAAAGGTTCTTCAGCTTCGTCACGTTGTATGCTGGAGCCGCCCACTTATAAGGTGACATATATGATGAATGTCAGGCCTTTCTGGACGAAGCCCTGGCCAGGTCAGCAAAGATAAACTAAGCTCCAAACGAACTTCCTGGCTTTTCCCATCTGTAAAGATGCGCTGGGCAATACAGCAGCATTCACAAGTCAGACACGTTGGAACCTGCTAGACACCTTTATTGGGTCAGCTACCCGAATCAATGGGCTCGGAGTCTCTAAGGCTGCAGGCATGCCCGAATTCCACAAAGGAAGATCGGCCTTGGCGCATGCACTGAGTTGGGGCAAACTCTTCCGCATAGGTTCGAATGGCTGTGGGTCAAAACCCTGTACCCCTGGTGAACATCAAAATCGGTGGTACATGGGTGTTCATCCGCCCCAAAATGGCTCGGGTATGACCCGTGGCCATAAATGAGTTCCGACATCGAATGCAAACATGTTCTGTCCTGTGCTCAGAATCCCTTGCTTGAAACCCGAGGATGCCGCGGCGAAAATTTCAGAAAAATCCCCGAGCGGAAATCAGAGCTCGTTTCTTGAAAAATCCCCAGAGCGTGAGCTCGTTCCAATTGGTGGTGAGTCAGAATCAATACATGGTGATAAAATGGCCTACCCAAACCAATTTAAGGGCGGCTGCGCCAATTTCTGGCTGGGAAGGTCCTGGGTGTTTTAGATGGCGCTTTGCCTGCGCTGGCCACTCTGGGATTGTCAAGCCCCAACACACCCATTCATCCTCCCGCTCTTCACGCCATGGTGGTTGCGCTCGCTGGGGTTGTTCTGGCAAAAGGATTGAGGATTGACTTTGAACATGGTGGGAACTCACCCTTTCTGTGGGGTATCAAAGCAAGCCATGCGACTCCTTTGTCATGGTAAAGGGGATTTGGTTGCCATCACAAAAAGATGGCCCCTAAAACCCGTTCTTTCCATTGATCTGCAAACTTTACCATAACTCCAAAGCTGAATTCAGGGACCCCCAATCAAGGACCTTTGCCATGGCTTGAGCTCGTTATACCCCCCGAATCGGTGAGCTCGCTATAAAAAAGGAAGAAACTCATCAATCCAGAGCTGGCATCTCACTTTGGGTCCGCGGCTGGCCACCCAAGCCCGGCAAGCCACGGATTCGGCAGGTCCTGCCTTGCGATGTGGCAGCAAAAGCTCGTGCGATGCCTTGACGCTTAGTACTACCTAGGTGAATTATAATATTTCACCAACCTGAAATAAGGTGGTTGGGAGGCTATTCCCCACATAAACCACCATTTGTGGTGAGGTCGTGTGAGGTCATTATAATTCACCCAGTTAGTACAACTTGTCTTGACTCGCAAGCCTCATGTTGAACAATATTGCTTGAGGCTATACAGGAAAAACATAGCTGACGCAATCCCATCTCCGGTCGCTGCATGAGCCGTGTCTCTATTAACTCAATCGAAGCACGAGTTTCTGCTTGCTTTAACCTTGAAAATAAGCGCAGCACAAATGGATATGTCTCAACGCGTAACATAGCCCCCTCTTGAAATGTTGGATTTCAACTTGGTCTCCTCTGAACATAAACTCACAAGGTGTGGCATCTCGCACAGCAACACACACACACAGTCATACCTAGCCTGTCTCAAAAATCGAAAAAAAAAAGGAAAAAAACAAGAGATGTATCCAACGGGTTGAACTTCTGAGGCAATCTGGGCTGCCCTCAGATCCCTGGCAAAAAGTTGAAAATTATTAGTGGGTTAATGGAAATCCAACCACTAACCACTAAAAAGCTAAGGAACCAAAAACTTTAGCTTTTAGTGGGTTGATGGAATCCCCACTAAACACTAAAAGGCTAAAAAGCCATGGGGAACCGGATGCCTGGAAGGTATCAGGTGAAGAGCTGAAAGTTGGCTCCGCTGCACACAGGACACGGAAAACGTACTGCCAAGCTGAGTGCCGGGCATGGGCATCAAGTTGGCGTATGGACTGGCCGAGATCGTATCCCGTGAACCAAAGTGAGCTCCTTAAAAGTAGCCTCAACACGGTGGCTTAAAGGTGCATATGTGTCACAACAAATAAAAAAAGAAGCCTAGGTCCTCCAGTAGAGAGGTTAGAATAAGGGTACCGTTTCTTTTTTTTTGTGTAGTCTATTTTAGTAGGGGAACCCTCTCCCAAACAAGGGTAAAAGGCTCAAGGGCACTACTGGGGGACGTAGAAGCGCTTCTCACGCAGATTGTTGGCTTCAAGGTAAATATGTTTCACACCTCAAAAACGGCGCTTCCCGCCCAGGTGAGCCAAGCACTTCAAGTCGTGAGCCGCCAGCCGCCAAAAACTAAACAAGGCCAAGCAAGCCGGAAACAACTGCAAGAACGAGGCCACAGGCACAGACTCAGAGTCAAAGCCCTAAAAATGTCCACTGACGCAGTCAGCCGAGGTCAGCCAACAGTAGAAACAAGCAGAACCTGCAGGTGCTTTGTCGAACGTCCAAAGGGGACCCATTTGTTTCTCTGTTTTTTCGCCTTCGATCAAAAGGAACGTCCAAAACTGTGCACTCCAAAACAGCCACATTGACCAACCATCGCTACCCATGCGGAAACAAAGGCAAAGTCTCCAGCAGGGTTGCTTGCGAGTGCTCAACGAAGCAGACCCTGACAATCAAAAGGAAGCTGAATAGACAGGTCTTGAACAATGCCAACCACTGCATACAGTATTTACCCACATTTACCCTCCAAACCAAACGAGGAAATTGTTAGTATACCGGTGTCTTTTGTAGGGTACCCCCTTGTGATTGGATTGAAAGGGACACGAAAAGGAAAACAACCATTCGAGGAGTTCACAAAGAAACTCAAACCCATATCATACCTCCTTGGCTTGAGGCGTAACCCTGCGCCCGTCTCAAGACTTGTGCGACGCCTTGGAGACGGCAACGGAAACTGCGGAGGGACCTCGGCGCAGCATCTTGGCTGGCGGCTGAAGCCGATGGCAGAAAGAGGACTTAACAAAGGCTTATTTGGGCTCCCTCCCCCCTCTCCTCCCTCCCCCCAGCCCCCATGACATCAAGTAAGAACACCTATATGATTTGTTTTAATC
The DNA here is from genome assembly GCA_963377175.1 of Effrenium voratum. NCBI lineage: Eukaryota > Dinophyceae > Suessiales > Symbiodiniaceae > Effrenium > Effrenium voratum. The sequence goes on from CAUJNA010001447.1 coordinate 708,716, forward strand.
ATTCCTACAATTAGGTATGCCCTCTAAGGACATTCGTACATTGTCCCCTGGTAGCAAGAAGTGAGCCCATGCCCCTTCAAATTGACCATAGACAACTGATGCCATCATTTACACATGGTCAGAGTCACTCCATAAGTGGTAGGTTCATTCAAGGAATCAACTCAAATTTCTGACTTTGACCCCGAACAAACGCCAACATGCATGGCCATGGGTCAAAACCCCGTACCCCCAGTGAACATCCCAATCCCCACTAAAATAAGTTCTAAAGTGGGTGGTGAATTCACCTACCAACCAAAATGGGATCCCAAAACGGTTTTGACAACCACAGCCTCATGACCCTGCCAGACGCATCGTGATTTTTGTTTGGCCGAAAAAGCCAACCGGCCTCAAGCTGCCCCTCTGAGCTGCCAGCGCGAGATCCTGCCTCTTGGGAGATTGTCGCAGGACGTTCTTCACGCACCTCGCAGGCCAACAAGCAGGCCAACACCAATGGACGTTCTACTAAGATGGAAATGATTTTGGGCAATTCTGCGATTGTATGAGGGTCCAACCTGGATTACATGCTTGCAAGATCCTGCAAGATTCGGATCCAATCTTGCATTGGGTTCTTTCGCACGGGCACCATGCCAGTCGTTCAGCCCAAATCCCCCAAAAGGCCCAGGTGGTTCTACCCGGGCATCAAGGATAATACTGTGGAGGTACCCTTCCTCCCACTAACATGGCACCTGTGGTACCTGGAAGAACCGTTTCCTCTTGGAGGGATCCCCTGCCAGGTGCCATGTTAGGAGACAGGGTACCTACTGTGGATGGACAAAAGTCGCTTCTCGCACCACCTAAGAAACCATGGAATGATTTGATTCCCCTGTAAACACAAACCAACAACGGTTTCCCATCGTTTCAAAGTGGTGCAAGATTGCGTTCATCCACAGTAGCAAGGCCCATACCACCCCCTCTAACCATCTTAGTATATCTTAGTAGAACCAAAAGCCCATTGGTGTTGCTCATACAAGAGCTGCCCAAAGTCACTTCATTCTGCTGATATGTTCCTGGGAGCTGTCCATGAGTTGTTGTTTGCTACCTTGCCTATGAGAAAGAAGCACAAAGGAAAGGCAACTAAGTGAGTGAACTCATAAGAACAAAATATATACTATACAGTAACCAAGAGTAACCAATGAATCAAATATGAAATGCAACTAAGTGAGTGAAGCAACAAGAACAAAGTAAGTGCAATGAAAGCAGTATAGTAACCAATGTGAATTCATATATTGGGCATCTTACGTTACAGGTCAATGGGTTCTTCCTGTGGCAATCTGTCTCCTGCTGTCCCATTCATATGACACCGTCCAAGAAACAGAACGGAGAGGCAGCATCCAAGCAGGGAAATGAGAAAAACAATGATATCCTGTAGCAGACAAGAAAATCAACATTGCGGTTCTGTTGCGTCTCTCTCTCTCTCTCTCTCTCTCTCTCTCTCTCTTGGAATTGCTATGTTGTAACATCTCAGAAACTGATGACACACACACACACAAATGAATATCGTCACAATGAATATCCCTGTTCGTAGTGTTTGTACATTTTGTTTATGTTTAAATAAATGTGGTCAAGGGTTGATGCCGGAGTCCTTCATAATGCATAAGCAATGTGACCTAGTGTATATGACGAATAACAATCTACGCGACAAAGCCACAATACATCTACGATAAATTACTGTCGGATCAACGCCGGGGTGGGAGATAGCTCGCGCAATTTGCGTTCATCCTAAAGGCGTGCAATGGAGATCAAACCAGTAAAATGTTTGTGAATCTCAAATATCCGCTTCAGTCAGTGTGTGTTTTGCTGCAAGGAAACAAATGCAAACGGTTTCAAGTCTCAACGCGCTTGTTCATCTGAGTTGGCCACTGCTGTCACCACTTGAACACTATGCCCTCGGGTCCCAGAAAGACTCCTGTCAGGATGCGTCTGTCCCCTGGCTCAGCGCTCTGTGAATGGAAAAAGGCCCTCAGGGTGCCTGGAAGAAGCCTTACACACGGACATCATGCCCCTTGATAGCATGATGGAAAGGAGTCTGTCAGCATCCCTAAGCCAGGCCTAGGCTATGTCAGCTTTTGCCCAACGAACAGGTGCTTGATTCTGGTCCATATTTGCTGAACCGATAAACAGATGTACAGACATTGAACATTTTGCCCATCTGCCACCAAAAGCGAGACTTGAGCGCCGAGCTGGAAGATCAAGGCCACCCCAAACATCGGAATCGGATGTGATGCGCTTCCTGAACCATAGCGCGAGCGGTTGAATTGGCTGATTGCCAGTCACGATGAGCAAGCTATTGAGACAATCGTCGAAACCGCGTTCTCTAGGGGATCCCAAAATGGTGGTTTTCCTCTTAGTAGCCTGAAAAAAAATACACCCACATTGGTTGTTGCAGCTTGATGATGTGTTTGGCTGCATCGATTTGATATGCGATGAGCGGAGGATTGAGGTACGCTTCAGGGGAAGTTTCAACTTGCTTGGCTAATAAATTCCGGCAAAGAGTTGCTCGGTGTTCAGAGGGCAAAGGCTCAACACGATATCTATCAACACACCTGCGCTCACATGGCCATGGGTCAAAAGCCCGTACCCAAAGTGAACCTCCCAATCCCCAGTAAAGTGGACTAAAATGGGTGGTGCACCTGCCCCAAAAATGGGATCCCATTGGTTTTGACAAGCACCGCCACATCGGAACAAGCCACCACTTGCCTGAACTGCCCCAAACTTTTGGACTCGCCAGCCGCTGGTCCCAATGCGCAAAGGCTCAACGCCAAACCAGTTCCACCCCGGGACGGCGTTCGCTGGGCACGGAACCTTCGACCAAATGCCTCGCCATGTCCCTCAAATCCATGCCGGGTCTGTGGTACGTGAAGAGATCTCTATGTGGAAGCCTGTGTGTGCAAAACACATGGTAAGTTAACCTGCGAGTGACCGTCAAGGCGCAGGGTTTCAGTTGCCTGAGCTACGCCAAGAGGCTCGGAACACGGCTGCGTGAACCTTCGGAGTTGGGCCCCCCCTTTCGCCCGCCCGTGCGTGCCTGGTGATTTGAAAAAGTCCAGAATCGAGGTTGCTGGTGATAGGCACCTCAACTTTTTGCGAGACGTCGACATCTGCCTGTTCAGCAGTCAATTTGGGTCACATTGTCCTGCATGCTTCCTAGGTAACTACTCACTCGTGCTCTCCCTTGGACTTGTCTCACAAAATTAAGGCGTAGTCAATGTCATTGTTTGCTGTTTTTGCAACATCTGTTTTTCCAGCCGCGGTGTCTTTCCTCTAATCCCCGCAGCTGCTTGCCACGCTTTCAAGCCTCGGAACGCCGCTGCGTTCTCTATGCAACGTCGGCGCTCAAAAAACAGAGTGCTTTCTCATATGAGCCGCGGTCAAAACTTACTCAGAGCTTGCATTCATGCCACTTCTGGCGAGTCCCCGATCATTTTCCAGGGCTCATATGTGTTCAGGGGTATAGTGCGAGGGTATCGCCTCTTGCGAGTCCCCTAAAAAACATCCATGAACATTGCAGTGTAGACTGTGAACATTAAGTATGCTCAGTCAAACATGCTCATGGTAACTGAATGACCCGTTGCATGCAAATCGCGAGAGGAAACTCCTGGAGGTTTATGTTAGCTGCAAGGTATCAATCAATTGCTTTGGACCCGGTCTCAAGAACCCATGACTGGCCACCTCTATCCTCAGCGACAACTAGGAAAGCTTGGAAGAATGGTTTCATGTGCATGGACGAAATCCATTTCGCACCACCTAAGAAAGTATTATTGAAACCATTGTTTGTTAGTATTGACAGGCAAATCATCATTCCAGGGTTTCTTAGGTGCAGGATTTGTGCATCCACAGTACCTTTAAGGTACCGGCCGACCTTCAATGAAACTCACTGTATCGAACTGCTTGCGATGACCCACGCTCGCATGGGACTAAATCAAACTCATCACGCAAAACTCCTGCGACATAGGGGACTCCTCTAGGATTGCTTTGCCGGCAAACCAAAAGGAAACCACTTACATGGAGAAGTCCCCCATGAAAATGTCCAGGGTCTATGAAATTCACACCTGATGGGTCGAAAGGGCGCCACGGTCTCAAGCCTTGCAATGGAGATCCTGACTCGGTCGTAACAAAGTCTTCCGTTGGCTCAAGGGCTGCTGACACGTGTTGGCGACGCAACAATTGCAAGCGCTCACACTGGGATGTTGGCTTCATTTGGCCATGGGTCAAAAGCCCGTACCCCCAATGAACATCCCAATCCCCACTAAAATAGACTAAGATGGGTGGTGCACCTATACCATTGGTTTTGACCCACAGCCATTTCAATTCAAGGACTCGTGTCACCGTGTCTGATGTCTATTTCAACCTCTCCATGGTACAAAGACTGAGAAGCGTGGTGCGGACAAACCTACCAAAGTCTATTATGATATCCTGTGATCAGGCACATTGCTTCCGCGGAAGCACATATCATGACTGCTCGACAATAGAATCATAGAACAATCAACAACTCAAAAAGGCCCTGGACAATGGATTGCGGCACCGCGCTAGTTCATGAGCACAAGAGCCATCGAGTTTGACGCCGAACAGTCTAAGCCCTTTAAACCTTAGACCATTGTTTAATCATTCTCCGGACAATGGTTTATATATGGGTGTCTCTTTTGAGGTACTCCCCCCCAAAAAAAGAGAAAAAGAAGAGGCGTTAATGCTTTCCTGTTGGTTTCCCAAGCCTACCAAAAAGGGGTACCCTCAACAAGGAGGCGCGCCTGCTAGCTCCTCCAGCAGGGAGGTTAGAATAATTTTACCCTTCTTTCTGTCAGTCTGTTGTAGTAGGGAAACCCTCCCAACCAAAAAAGGAAAAGGACAAAAAAGGGTAAAAAAAGGCACCAATTGCTGGGGGGACCTAGTGTGGCTTGCCCGGCGTAACCTACTTTCTCGCCCGCACCCCGCGCCTTCCAGGGAAGCTTGGTGTCCAGGATGTCGGAAAAGGCTCGAGTCCTTGGGACTCGGGTCGCCCAGATCTCCGGGGTGGTCCGGGAAACCCCTGAGGTAAGGTTCGAGGGTTCCACGAGGGTTGCGGGGTGGTGCGAGCACTAAAAAGAGCACCGCATGCTGTTGGGGATTCCACCTGAGCATGCTTTTTTTTTTTGGGGGGGGGGGTTGGATGGTAGGTAGTTCAAAAGGAAACCAACAGGAAACCGATTTAAAAGGAAACCAACCAGGTTTGCTTTGGGGGGATCTCCTAACCAAACCAACCTGGTTTGTTTTGTTTTGGGGGGGGCCTATTTTGAGACACCCTCAGTGGCCCCTGGCACCAGACGGAAGCCAATGGCGACCTTTGACGGACATGAGCGAAGCGCCCAACGCAGAGACATCAAAACTGAGGCAGCAGCGCGAAACGCTACTTCCGCCCCATCGCATTGGGCTGTGAGCACTTCTTTGAACACCGGTACGGAACTCCGATCGTGCATCAAACAGCACCAGTGAGTTGCCCATCACGTTTTCTCGTGGAACCCATGTTGAGGAAACTTTTAGTTGGTTCAGGTTTTAGGGGAAACTTTTAAAACCAACAAGGGAAATAAACAGAATATTCTTAAGCAAATGGAGGGAACCTCCTGTACCTTGGGATCTCTGGATCGCAGTGGCTCCTCTGGTTCGGAAGATTCTCCTCAAAGCAGTTGTCCTGCGAGGCGACTCGATCCAGTCACTTGCAGGCCTGCGGCCGCCCCCTTTTGGCACTGAAACAAGAAAACAAACGAACCCTGTTTGGCCTGCTTCTCAGGAAACCGGGGATTTTGGTTGAAACCATTTGCTAAACGAAGGACTTCCTGAGCACCAGCGAGCTGGTTGATTGAGAACTTGCACCACTGTCGTCCGGGACGAAGCACGTCACGTTTCACGCAGTGGGGCTTTCCCATGGTTCAGTGGTCCCACTTCACCCCTTACTTTTGAACCGCCCAGCTTCTTGACACCTGGGCTTGTCGTTGCATTTACCCTGGCTGGCCCCAATTCTTCACCACCAGCGCCTGAAATGACGCCCTATGTGAAAAGGTCGTAAGGATGCCTAACTTCAGGATGCATTTGCTGGGCTTACTTTGGGGCCCTCCAGAAAACGCATTGGAACATGGCCTCTACGCTTCTGGGGCTTCAGGTATCTCAGGAGGGATAAAGCTCCGGCAGAACGTGCGAACTGGTCAGCTGTTCGAATATATGGCATTGTCTCATGGAACCGGTGGTGTCCCACATCCGCACACCCGTATGTCGTAAAGGCGGCATAAAATGAACTCCTTCCTCCATTCTGACTGGGGCAGGCGACACCACCGGAAAATGGGACAAAAAAACAGTGAACAGCGACTTGGAAGGAACGTTTTCAGAGCTGCGCCATGGCAATCCGACTGCCCTCTCCTGGCCAGAAAACTCCAGAAAGGTATTCCGAACGACGAGCCCCGACCTCAGGCGGCTCAAAGAGGCATCCCTCAGATGCAACACAAGCACCGGACATGCCAAACCGGAGCCAAAGTCATGACCAATGGTTGCTATAGGAACACCAAAGCCCCAAAGATCAGCCTTACAGAAGTGAGTCATATAAATATATATATATATACATATACCATCAAAAAGTTTTTCTTCCTCTCTTCCTCCGCTTCCCTCTTCCTTCCTTGACGTTGCCTGATCTTGATGTGCATGGAACCCTGATTTGCAAGTCGGATTTCAACCGCAGCCCTTCTTTCGCATCCCGTGAAACATCAACATGTAGGGCCTGAAGCCACTCGAATTTCGCGTCGCCTGCGCCGAAGAGCCGGGAGGGGGGGGGGGGTTGGCATCTTATGGGCAAAACCCTGCACCAGGTTGATAAACCAAGTTGGTATGAGACTGGTTGATGAAGCATTTTTGTTGATATCCAAACAAGGGTCCCCTGCATCACTGGTTGGAATTACCGATTTGAACCTTCCAAACGGCTCGGACGCCTCGGATCTTCGCCAAGTCTAAGTGGGTCGAATGGAAACCCAACCACAAGAACCCGAAGGAAGGCGAAACCCATAAAGTCTAAGCTAATAGTTAACCCAAAAGTAGTTTTCCTATAGAAACCCAACCACTCTTAATGGCAACCCCAAAAAGCTCTTGGAAACTCAACTGCTAAACCCCCCAAAAAGGCCAAAGAAAAGCAAAGCGGAGCCGGATGGCTGGGAGCCGAGTCCCACCAGTCACTAGGCCGCGGCATCTCTGCCATGTCCATGGCCTGCGCCATTCCTGGAAGCTTCGCCGCTTCGCCGCTGGTCCAACGAAAGAAGAAAACACGTCACAACTGGGCTGCCCGTTTTCAGATCCCTTGCTAAAAGTTTAACTTTTAGTGGGTGAAGCGGAAATCCCAACACTCAACACTAAAAAGCTAAGAAGCTAACAAGCTAAGGAACCGGATGGCTGTGAGCCACCAAGACAAGACACAGGATGGGTTGAGTCATAATCAAAACCTGGTCGAAGGAAGTTGAGAAGAAACTTCCACACGGAAACGAAGTGAAAGGTAGCTCGCGAGCCCAAAATGGTATGCACATGTGCTTAATGTTGGGAGTTTCACGAAGAATCAGTTGAGTCAGAATCAACACCGATCGGTATTAAAAGGTCTACTCAGAACCATGTAAAGAATTACAAAGGCGGCGGCACCCATTTATGGTTGGGACTATCCCTTACTAACCTTCATCTACCCTTTGGTTGTGGTTGGTGTTCTCTGGTTTCCGCAGATGTGGGTTTGGTGAGTTCACCCATGAGTGTGTGTGTGTGTGGGTATTTAGGTTGGTCTGGAAGTAAACCACCAGGAAAACCGCCACGTCTCGGCTCAAACTCAACAAACACTCAACATTTTGCGCCTTGCGCTCGGGCATTCCAAGGCTTCGCCATTCTCGAAGTTAGCTTTCAAATGGTGAGTGCAAGGGAACTACCCCCAGGTTCTGACAGCCCCCAAGAAGCAAATCAACAGGTCGTGCTCACATGAACCCCTATGGCCCCTCAGGCTTTCGTTTTCTATCGGGGCCTGCTTGGCCAGCCCTGGCTCTGCCGAAAGATTTTTGCAAAGATCCCCGATAGAGGCCCGTGCACGAAGGTTTCACCCCTTCACTACATGGCTTGTGACACTTGCCCCAACACCAGATCAAGAGAAAATCGGGCAAATATGCTAGTTCCAAGGGGGTCGGTTTGTGGCGGCTAGCAACAAATTGGTAGAGGTATTTCAAATCAGTTCTAGCAAGCTATCGGCTTTCAGTTTGACCAAGGAAAAAACCCTGGCCAGATCGGTCAAAACGCGGGAGGAGGAAGGATCCCCAGTCCCAATCCGTCCATACTACGGCATACTACGGCATGAAGGGAAACCACAACCATTTCGCACTTGCGAAAATGTATCCCTCGATTTTGCGACATGCCGACTGCCGGGCCCGAGTGATTTCGCCACTTTGCCTCTGAAGTCGCGCGCGTTCCCGAAAGGTCAGCCGCTGAGCCAAAGGCAAACTGTCGGACCAGCCTCGACGCAAGTTCTTCCAACGATCAAAGTTGGAAGGACGGAAAGGTTGTCTGAATGATGGGTTGCCCTATGGGAACTGGAAGCAGGCGGGAAAGGCGCAGCGTTTCTCATGAAGGCTTCCCCCTAGTTTGACAAGTGCATAGAACGTGAGAAAGATCTCTCAGCGAGGATTCAGGATGTCATACAAGCCAGTGATGTAATTCAAAGTAATTTGCGTGATGTTTCAACCGCAATCCTTCAAACAAGACCTCGCCAGACAAACAAAGCAGCGCAAACCAAGCCATGGAACTCATCTTCCAAGGGCTTCCTCTGGGCTATTCACAGCTTCTGGAGTAAGTCATTGCCCAAGCTTCAGGAACAGACATCATGGCTCAAAGCTGCCATTTCGTGACACCAGTGGTCAAAACCCCGCACCCCAAGTGAACATCCCAATCCCCACTAAAATAGGTTCTAAACTGGGTGGTGCACCTATCCCAAAATGGGATCCCCTTGGTTTTGAACCATGGCTTGGATACATCTGGTTGCCCAGACCACCGGATGTTTGAAAGAGATCACCCCTCAGCACAGTGAATTTTCCATGGGAAACAAGGCTCCCTTTGGATGATGTTCGAGGGAACGCCTCTTAGCGCACGGGGCAGGCAGGCTTGAATCGGGGAAGTGGGCCCACTAGGGAAGGAACAAAAACAAGGACCACTACCATTTTGGGGGTCTCCGAATGAAGACACATGGCTGTGGCTCAATAAAATGTACCCAAATGGCACCTAAAACCAAAGGACAACACACGCATAACCTGAGCTCTTTGATTTTGAGCCACACCCACTTGGCCGACTGTTGGCTGTCAGAAACAAATCCCGCACGAGATTCTCTGCTTCTCGCGCGGCGCTGCTTTTGCCACTCAGATGTGCAAGCTGCCATCCAGGAAACCGCCGTGCCTGGACGATGTGAGCATGTCATGTTCGGAAAACAACTTGACTCTGTGCTGCCAATGATTGCCGTCCCCATGACTACTTTATCACTTTGAAGGGGATTCGCTTGATAACCAAAGTGGCCTGAACACCTTCTTGCAACCATCCATGTCCGAGGGGGTGGATGAAATCATGCATCAGGTGCTTCGAACAGTATCCCACCAGGAGTCAAAACTTGTCCTTCGAATTGTCAGCTCATGGCCATTTCAACGCCCTTGGCGTGGGATCAGATTGTGGGACATGTAGGGGTGATGTACCAGGGATATGTCGCATGTTGGATGGCAGTGTCGGGCCGGGAACAAGATGGTCCCCCAGCCGCCGGCTCAACTCTGCTGAGGTATACATTCAAGGGCCCTTTTACTTACCATCGCGGAACAATACTCAACTCAAGCCACAGTATCTATTCCCGCCAAAGAGCGCTGCCTTGTGTTGGAACCCTGAAACTCACGACAGGTCGGTCAATATGATTACTTTGGAAGCACGGATCCACCATGACCGCTTTGACGTTGGATCGAATAATCGATGAGGACAGAACAAGTGTCGCAAAGTGGTTCACCGGCCTGAAACAAACACGCAAATAAAACACGTGCCTGTCCTTCCTTCGATAAACAAACTTGCCAGATTGAGGGTTTGGAAGTAGACATCATATATATATATATATATGTATATAGTCAAAGGTATGAGCCATACCACGGCGAGATTCAGCTGTGCACAAAGAGGACTCTCCAAGGACCGAAGACCAAAAACAACAAGCGAGGACAAACTCACCGAACACTCGAAAGGCCAGATGTTCCGAATTTGTTGAGGGAGTTCTCTTCAACCCCCGCCTATGTGTTTGTGGGGACCGTTTGCCAATTGTCGTAATCGACAAGGACCCCTTCAGCTAAGGAAACGCACTAGTGGAGGCAAATAGTGGTTGGTGGTCTTCAAACATTCTTTGCCTGTATTGTGTGCTCATCATGAGGGAGGTTCTCAAAATGGTGGAACAGGTTGGTAGATGTAAACAGAAACCAAAGGGAATTCCTTGCCATTTTGGGGAGCCCTCTTGATTTAAGACACACTCAAAGGAGGAAACACCGAAAAACCTGTCAAAGCAGGCACCGTCAAGGGTCGTCGTTCGCGATGATGCAAAGATAGTACAACCCATGGTGATGGGGAAGCTGGAGCAAGTCCTCGTATCAACATGTTTACTTACCAAGCGCGGTTGAACATCGAAAAATTACATGACGATTCTCAACGGACAATTCCTTGGCTCAACAATTCTTCATGACCCTTGAGAATAATGTTCCAAAACTGAACACTGAAATGCACCCGCGCCCTCTGGAATGACACTTTCGGTTTATGGCCGCTGTGCTGGACCCTGCTCGCCCAAAAGGGCCTATAAGTCACCATAAATCCATGGACCTGAGGCTCTAAAAAAAACACTTGTCGGACCTTCAGCATGGCAAGCTTGCTTAAGCCCGGATCGGTGGCCATACAACTGGCAGATGGACTAGGTCCTCCAGTAGAGAGGTTAGAATAAGGGCACCATGTGTTTTTTTCTGTAGTCTATTTTAGCGGGGGAACCCTCCCAACCAAAGAAGGGGTGAGAAAGGGCACTGCTGGGGTACTAAATGAGAGCCCAGGGCCACTTCTTGGCTCGACCGAAGCCTTTCCTTAGCGCGTCGGCGCCCTGCCTGCGTCGCCGCCGCTTCGTCATGCCTGCGCTCACGTCAGGCAAGCGGCTGTAGCTGTAGCTGTGGGCAAACCGGAGCTTGTGCTCTTGTCATTGGTATAGCTTTGAATTGATTTGGCGCAGGCCTTGTAAGACACTTGCCCAAATACAAGTTTGTCCAAGCATAGACTGTTGTACATGCAGCTTCCACGCCAGGATCGACCCGACCTCCGAATTCCCACGCGCCTGCAAAGAGAGCTGCGAATCCTGCCACGCAACCCATTGCAACTCCAAAGACTCGCCGCTCTTTCCCTCAGTTTGGGGCTTGTGAGATTGAAGAAGAACCGATTCAACATAATACACCATGATGAGACTTAGGCCCAGCTATAGACTGTATATTCCATTGTTTGCTTCCCTTTGAGCCACTGGTAAAATGAAAAAATCAAATGTATCCTAAGTCTACCCCAGACACACCACAACTCAACGATTAAAAACACCTGCCTTCAGTGAAGGAGCTCATGCCTGTCACTCCCCCCCCCCAAATCAATGAGCTCGTGCCGTGTCGAAACCAACCACGTTGACGGCTGGGCGTTTTCACCACGTCTGACATTAACAAAGAGAAAAACTGGGGTGGATGAGACCGGGCAAAAACATGCACAAAGACTCATCTATCGTCTAAGATGCTATCTATCTATCCTCTTTTCAACAATCATGAAAGTGGCGGGGTTCCTCAAAAGAATGGGTGCCTTCTTAAAAGGCGCCAATCTTGTCCGATCGTCAGCTTCCGATGCTCTCGGAGCACAAAGTTCTCACAAATGCGAAGCTTGCAGCACATTCAGGTGGCACTCGATCTTAAAACTCGAGGTTGGGGCAAAATGCTTGCGGCTTGCCAGCCTGTTGAAGCACGGGTGAAGCACATAACCGCTCGGCCCTATGTCAACATGCCACCCCAAAGATCCCGGACAAACCCCACAAAAGGGGGCACGTGCTAAGGTTTTTCCAAGTGGATTCCTACCTGACACCAATGTTTCCTGATTTGCAATTGAGTCACAATTAAAAATCAGGGAATGCCCCTTACTGACCTTCATCTACCCGGGTTTTGATTGTGGCTCAATTGACGAAATTGTAAGGCCGGGAAGTCGATTTTTTGCCGGAGCCTCCCTCAATGTGTTGCCCGAGGCTCGGATTGCCTGCCTGCGGAAGCTTGCTGGACAGGAAAACCTCACCTCGCATCGCACATTGTTCACACCCAAAGGGTTTTGCCCCAAGAACAAAAGGCTTCCAAACATCCGCTAGGAGCAAGCAGGGTTTCTGCTAAACTGTCAACTGGCTGGGCATTGGCGATGCGACCTATCTAGCCCCCCCCTTTGCAGGCGCACTCCCTGCAAATTCACATGTTTCACAGCACCCACCGACACGTGTCTAGAGGAACCTCCTTTCGGGGATCCCTGGTTAGTTTCTCTGCTGGTTTGGAGTAGCTGGCCATGCCAAGCACACAATGGCTCTGGGTGCATTGGATGCCAGCCATTCGTTTTAACGTCCAGGAACTCAGGAAGTGCGCGTCGCGCCACCAGGGAAACAAGGCTCCCTTTGGATGTTCGAGGGAACGTCTCTTAGCGCACGGGGCAGGCAGTCTTGAATCGGGGAAGTGGGCCCACTAGGGAAGGAACAAAAACAAGGACCAGTATCATTTGGGGGGTCTCCAAAGTTTGACACATGGCTGTGGCTCAATAATATGTACCCAAATGGCACCTAAACGGAACCAAAGGATAGCACCTGCATAACCTGAGCTCTTTGATTTTGAGCCACACCCACTTGGCCGACTGTTGGCTGTCAGGAACAAATCCCACACGAGATTCTCTGCTTCTCGCGCGGCGCTGCTTTTGCCACTCGGATGTGCAAGCTGCCGGCATCCAGGAAAGCGCCGTGCCTGGACGATGTGAGCATGTCATGTTCGGAAAACAACTTGACTCTGTGCTGCCAATGATGGCCGTCCCCATGACTACTTTATCACTTTGAAGGGGATTCGCTTGATAACCGAATTGGCCCGAACACCTTCTTGCAACCATCCATGTCCGAGGGGGTGGAGGAAATCATGCATCAGGTGCTTCGAACAGTATCCCAAGAGGAGTCAAAACTTGTCCTTCGCATTGTCAGCTCATGGCCATTTCAACGCCCTTGGCGTGGGATCAACTCTGCTGAGGTATACATTCAAGGGCCCTTTTACTTACCATCACGGAACAATACTCAACTCAAGTCACAAAATCTATTCCGCCAAAGAGCGCTGCCTTGTGTTGGAACCCTGAAACTCACGACAGGTCGGTCAATATGATTACCTTGGAAGCACGGATCCACCATGACCGCTTTGACGTTGGTTCGAATAATCGATGAGGACAGAACAAGTGTCGCAAAAGTGGTTCACCGGCCTGAAACAAACACGCAAATAAAACACGTGCCTGTCCTTCCTTCGATGGACAAACTTGCCAGATTGAGGGTTTGGAAGTAGACATCTGCTCTGCGCCCGTATATAATATATATATACATGTATATATTCAAAGGTATGAGCCACACCACGGCGAGATTCAGCTGTGCACAAAGAGGACTCTCCAAGGACCGAAGACCAAAAACAACAAGGGAGGACAAACTCACCGAACACTCGAAAGGCCAGATGATCCGAATTTGTTGAGGGAGTTCTCTTCAACCCCCGCCTATGTGTTTGTGGGGACCGTTTGCCAATTACCGCAATCGACAAGGACCCCTTCACCTAAGGAAACGCACTAGTGGAGGCAAATAGTGGTTGGTGGTCTTCAAGCATTCTTTGACTGTATTGTGTGCTCATCATGAGGGAGGTTCTCAAAATGGTGGAACAGGTTGGTAGATGTATACAGAAACCAAAGGGAATTCCTTGCCATTTTGGGGAGCCCTCTTGATTTAAGACACACTCATAAGGAGGAAACACCGAAAAACCTGTCAAAGCAGGCACCGTCAAGGGTCAGTCGTTCGCGATGATGCAAAGATAGTACAACCCATGGTGATGGGGAAGCTGGAGCAAGTCCTCGTATCAACATGTTTACTTACCAAGCGCGGTTGAACATCCAAAAATTACATGACGATTCTCAACGGACAATTCCTTGGCTCAACAATTCTTCATGACCCTTGAGAATAATGTTCCAAAACTGAACACTGAAATGCACCCGCGCCCTCTGGAATGACACTTTCGGTTTATGGCCGCTGTGCTGGCCCCTGCTCGCCCAAAAGGGCCTATAAGTCACCATAAATCCATGGACCTGAGGCTCTAAAAAAAACACGTGTCGGACCTTCAGCATGGCAAGCTTGCTTAAGCCCCGGATCGGTGGCCATACAACTGGCAGATGGACTAGGTCCTCCAGTAGAGAGGATAGAATAAGGGTACCAACTTTTTTCCGTAGTCTATTTTAGCGGGGGAACCCTCCCAACCAAAAAAGGGGTGAGAAAGGGCACTGCTGGGGGACCTAGTGAATGAGAGCCCAGGGCCACTTCTTGGCTCGACCGAAGCCTTTCCTTAGCGCTTCGGCGCCCTGCCTGCGTCGCCGCCGCTTCGTCATGCCTGCGCTCACGTCAGGCAAGCGGCTGTAGCTGTAGCTGTGGGGAAACCGGAGCTTGTGCTCTTGTCATTGTTATAGCTTTGAATCGATTTGGCGCAGGCCTTGTAAGACACTTGCCCAAATACAAGTTTGTCCAAACATAGACTGTTGTACATGCAGCTTCCACGCAAACGCCAGGATCGACCCGACCTCCGAATTCCCACGCGCCTGCAAAGAGAGCTGCGAATCCTGCCACGCAACCCATTGCAACTCCAAAGACTCGCCGCTCTTTCCCTCAGTTTGGGGCTTGTGAGATTGAAGAAGAACCGATTCAACATAATACACCATGATGAGACTTAGGCCCAGCTATAGACTGTATATTCCATTGTTTGCTTCCCTTTGAGCCACTGGTAAAATGAAAAAATCAAATGTATCCTAAGTCTACCCCAGACACACCACAACTCAACGATTAAAAACACCTGCCTTCAGTGAAGGAGCTCATGCCTGTCACTCCCCCCCTCCCCAAATCAATGAGCTCGTGCCAGGCCGAAATTAACCACGTTGACGGCTGGGCGTTTTCACCACGTCTGACATTAACAAAGAGAAAAACTGGGGTGGATGAGACCGGAAAAAAAAGCACAAAGACTCATCCATCGTCTAAGATGCTATCTATCTATCCTCTTTTCAACAATCATGAAAGTGGCGGGGTTCCTCAAAAGAATGGGTGCCTTCATAAAAGCCGCCAATCTTGTCCGATCGTCAGCTTCCGATGCTCTCGGAGCACAAAGTTCTCACAAATGCGAAGCTTGCAGCACATTCAGGTGGCACTCGATCTTAAAACTCGAGGTTGGGGCAAAATGCTTGCGGCTCGCCAGCCTGTTGAAACACGGGTGAAGCACATAACCGCTCGGCCCTATGTCAACATGCCACCCCAAAGATCCCGAACAAACCCCACAAAAGGGGGCACGTGCTAAGGTTTTTCCAAGTGGATTCCTACCTGACACCAATGTTTCCTGATTTGCAATTGAGTCACAATCAAAAACCAGGGACTGCCCCTTACTAACCTTCATCTACCCGGGTTTTGATTGTGGCTCAATTGACGAAATCGTAAGGCCGGGAAAGTTGATTTTTTGCCGGTGCCTCCCTCAATGTGTTGCCCGAGGCTCGGATTGCCTGCCTGCGGAAGCTTGCTGGACAGGAAAACCGTCACCTGCGCATCGCACATTGTTCAAACCCAAAGGGTTTTGCCCCAAGAACAACAGGCTTCCAAACATCCGCTAGGAGCAAGCAGGGTTTCTGCTAAACTGTCAACTGGCTGGGCATTGGCGATGCGTCCTATCTAGCCCCCCCCTTTGCAGGCGCACTCCCTGCAAATTCACATGTTTCACAGCACCCACCGACACGTGTCTAGAGGAACCTCCTTTCGGGGATCCCTGGTTAGTTTCTCTGTTGGTTTGGAGTAGCTGGCCATGCTAAGCACACAATCGCTCTGGGTGCATTGGATGCCAGCCATTCGTTTTAACGTCCAGGAACTCAGGAAGTGCGCGTCGCGCCACCAGGATTCATCTGGCTGTGCGTCAAAATTCGCACCCCCAGTGAACATCCCAATCCCCGCTAAAATAGACTAAAATGGGTGGTGCACCTACCCCAAAATAAAACATTGGTTTTGACCCACAGCCATCTCTGGCAGCTTTGTTTGGTGGTCCTGTGCAACTCTTGGGCTGCCGGCATCCGAAAGTAGCTGATCTTGCTTCAATCAAAAGTTAGCCTCCCGATACCAGCTCCTGCGGCCAGCGGTCAAGGGGAGGATTCGAAAAGGAGGCCAATACACCGAAAGGCGCTGCTGCACGGAGCAGCAGAAGCTGGGAGGGGCTTCACAGAGCGGCTTTTGCGACACCTTGAGATGGGCTGCTGTACTTACCCCCCCTCCAACTAACATAGCACCAGACATGGGGTCCCTCGAAGAGGAAACCAATCTTCCAGGGGGTGCGAAGTGTGCGAAGCGCAATTCCCGCAAAGAAAAAAACAAAACGGCGAAACAACGCACCGAGTCTCGAGGTTCTGCCCGATACCCGAGCCTGCGTGGGCCTCGTCATCTGCCCCGCCGGCTTCCTGCAAGGTCCCTTGCGTTGTCCTGATTTGTTGTTTGAGTGAGACATGTCCTAACTCCAACTCTACACCCTCAAAAGCTCAACAAGTCTCAGGGTATAGCCGGGAACCGCCAAGCGCATTGGTGTCCAGTAAGGCAATTTGCTTTGACAGCGCCCCACAACCCCACTCAAACAGTTTACCTTGTAGTACATGGAATGCTGGACACTGCCACAGCGACAGCTGTAATACCTAGAAAAGATTGTGTCAAGAAACAGGCACTCCTTTGCCAGCTAGCTCTGCTGGATGCTTCCGTGTACTCAAGCCGTTTTTAAACTAATCCAATCCTCCCAAGCAAACCGAGATGATCCATACATCGATGTCTCTCTCAACTTACGGGGGACCCCAAACAATGGTGATTTTTATTTTACCCTCACACAGGGAACCCTCAAATAAATAAGCTCAGGTGATATTCCCAACAGCATGCGGTGGAACTTTGGTGGAACCCTCGTGGAACCTTACCTCAGGGCCGCCCCGGACCACCCCGGAGCCTATCTGGGCTGAGACCCCTAAGTTTTCAGCTGTGCGGGAAAAACACACCTGCATTCTCCAAAAGGAGAGACAGCAGGAGCCACAGAGGAATTATCCGGACTGAAGCAAACAAGACAAGAGCTAGGGAAAACGCGACGAGATACCTTTCATGATATGCCCATGGGTCAAAATCCAAATCGTACCCCCAGTGAACATCCCAATCCGACCACTAAAATACGTTCTAAAATGGGTGGTGCAGTGCACCTACCCCAAAATGAGATCCCATTGGCTTTGACCCACAGCCATATCTCATGCAAGCCTGCAGCCCGGTTCCCCAAATCGGACATCGAAGCCAGGGCAATCCAGGGCAGCTGAAGAGCCTTGCTCGCTTGATTCAAACATATTGCAGGAACCTGAGCAAACGTTCCCTGCCCCAGGTGACCTTTTGGAAAAATTGCTGGCCCCGGTAAGAGGCAAAAAGCCAATCTAAACCAGCGCCCTCTGTTTCTAGGATAATTGTTATTTCGAACCACGAACGATCTTCCGAATTTGGGCTCCTGAAACCTCCAAACACCTGCGTCAGAAGCCAATCTCCACCCAGAACGGTGAATCACCCTGGCCCGCGACCGGGCGCACCCCAGGAATTGCAAGTCTTATACCCTCCTTCCTAACATGGCAACTGACAGGGGGTTCCTTCAAAAGGAAACTCATCTTCCAGGTACCTCCCCACATGTGCCATGTTAGTTGGAGGAAGGGTACTAATTCCCTTCGTTTGCTTAAGCCCCCTGGAAAAAAACAACAACATCATATTTCCAGTAGTGATATTTCCCCTTTAAAACCAAAGGGGGAAAAATAGAAATATTATTGAGCAAATGGCAAATGAGAAGTTCTAAACCCTGAAATCAGCGACCCCCAAGAGGATCTTACCCCCCAAGACGACCGCGCGCCTCCTCAATAGGCATCACGGCCTTGAGGGCACGGCCTGCGCCGCGCGGGCTTGATGCGGTTTCTCAAAGGACCCATGAGAGAGGTGCCTTTAAAGGCAAGCCAAAAGGAAACAACAAAGTGGCACCTCCTGGGAGGCCGGGTTTTCTACCAGGCAAGTATCTGGGTGAATTATAATACGTCACCAGGCTGAAACAAGGTGGCTTGGGATTCCTCACATAAACCGCCATTTGGGGTGAGGTCGTGTGAGGTCGTTATAATTCACCCAGAATTATGTCCAAGCTGATACTTGCATATCAACTTGGTTCTACAGCATCTGGCTAGTCTGCAAAAACAACCACCAAGACCAACACCATATCAAAGCTGGTGTGAATCATTCTGCTTCCTGCGCCCACTTTTGTGTGAATCATCTAAATTCCCTACTCCAACAATACTGAGCCTTTGTAATTGAGGAGAATGTGCTATGAATGAACATTGAATCAGGACAGGAGTCTAGTAGAAATTCTAGCTCGAATTAGAATGAAAGTAGGATTTCCTTGTTCAAACAGATTTCAATTAGGTTTTAGCTTTACCAGGAGGATCTGTTCAATATTTAGCTAGAAGATGAATGGAATTGAAAACGGACAGAATCCTAGCAACTAGAAATTCAAGTTTCACTAGAGTTTTGACAGCGTTTCCTTTTTAACGACAAAGTTTCAATGAGACTTTGAATCTAGGATTATGCTCTAAAGTAGACTTCAAAAGTGATGTCCTTTCCCAGGAGAATGTCTCCTGCTTTGCCCAATGAGGAATCATTAGATCGAAATTAACAGATAATGAATTCTAGTATAATTTCTGACTTCAGCTAGAATTGAAATTGTTTCCCTTGTCAAAGCTGATGTCAAAGCTGATGTCAAAGAAATGTCAAATGTTGCTTTTAAATTCAAATTATGTTGCAAAGGCACATGAGCTAGATTAATTTGGGGGACCATACTATTGCTTTTGCTGGGGAGGTGGGTGCTCGTGTTTTGGTATTTCATGTGATCTTCTCAAACCATCACGTTGCTTATCCAAAAGTGAACAAACAATTTGCACTTTCAAAGTCTCTCTTTTTCTGATTTTAGAAAAGCTATGCATTACAATTACTTCAGTGACCATAGCATGCAACTCAATAAGCCAGCCAAATCTCAATTTGTGGGGTTGAGGGAGGGCTGGACTAATTCGGTGAGATTATTGACCCTGTGTCAACATCAACAACTGTATGGGGCTTGGATAGATGTCGTTGACAGCAAGTTTCTCAAACCAACCAGCTGACAAGGTCGATGGTCAAAAACGCCAGAAATGATGAAGCTAATATACAAATGAATACTAAATTTGTATTAAATAATATATATATATATATCCATCGCAGTTTTTGCTAACAGTCTCCTTGCTCCTCGAAGCTCAGGCCTGTGTCTGGCAGCGGCACTACATAGGGAGCCCCGCTCTTGGGGTCGTCAAAGAGGTGCACCTCCGCGCAAGATGCCATTCACTGGAAAAAAGGACTACCCGCAAGGAGCTTCACCCCCAGCTCGCGGAAAAAAGAAGAAGAAAAAAAACATGGCCAGACCTGCAACTTCCTTTGCAGCAAAGCTCGTGCTTGACTATCGAACGGTTGTGTTTGTGAACGGCTGTACGGCTGAGACCAGGCTTGGATTGTGGCTTAATGCCCCATTTGTAGCCACGTTTTCCCTGAACTCCATCATCAAATTCCCCAATTATCCGAGCTTGACGCGTTGGTTTCCGTGCAACAAGTACCATTCAAACATACTATCCCTTCAAACAGTGCCTCTTCACAAGC
>CAUJNA010001447.1:736310-748810 GCA_963377175.1 Effrenium voratum
CCATGTAACGAGAAACTGCCAAGTCTTCATATCATAGTTTCCTTGCGAAACTGTTCAGTGTTTTGATTTGGTTCAGCTGCTACACAATACCATTTGGCCAGGATGTGTGCAGTGCTGACCGGGGCCATTTGGCCGGCATGTGTGCAGACCGGGGCATGTGTGCAAAGCGGGGAATCCTTGAAGTGCTTGGTTTCCCCTCATTCCCTCCCTCCCAAGTACACTCCTTCCCAATCCACCCCCTGTGGGCCCCACGGAGGAAAGCCTGGAAAGAGGTCCTCATACCCCTCCAGGGAGTAGCCTCGGGGCTTCAATCCAACATGGATACTTGGTTCGTAGGACCTGCCCCATCAAATTGATGGCCCTTTCCGTAAGAATTGACCCATGGTGTGCCCGATTTGTGAACCGGCCAAACAAATCACCCGGGTTTGCCCCGTCTGTGTGCAGATGTCTGGACTGCTCTGCAGACTCACATGGATCCAAAGAAACTGGAGAACTAGTTTGCGGGTTTTCATGTGTCCCTTACTAGGAACCCGACTGGGCGTCTGAAATGCCCAATGGGCCCGGGGATGGATGACCCTCCCTACGCGCCCGGCCGTTACTTTACCCTTGGATTGGTCAACATTTGCGATCCAAAACCCGAGAGGGAAAAAATGATTCCAAAAGAGAAACACAAACAAAATCTGGAATATATCAATACTGTGGATGGACAAAATCCTGCACCACTTGCAAGCCATGGAAAACCACTGGTTGTTGGTACTTACAGGGGAATCATCCCTCCAGGGTCTCTTAGTTGGTGCGAAATGGATTTCGTCCATCCACAGTATCAGTGGCTGTTCTCCAAAGTTCGGGACCAGAAGTGGGTTTCAACCAGAAATGGAGAAGCAAGCCAGCCATCTTTCTTTTAGCAACCAAAATGAAGGCGAAGCTGCTTCGATACATTAATGTCCAAATCAGGGACCAACACATTTGCTTCGGTTGTCCCCCCTCACCAAGCTCCAAAAGGGTATCGAGCTGCCAAGAACCCTACACCATTGTGGGAAAGCAAAAGAAACCGATTTTAAGAGAGCAAAAGCGACACCTTCACCTTTCCCCTTCGAACCAAACTCAACAGCTCAAACAACAATGCGTCAAATACCTCCCGTTGCTCAAGCCTCCGGAAAAATATGTCCAGCAGTCATAATTCCCTTGCATCAATTCGATAAATAAACCATATATTATGTTCTTCGGCAGAAGGAAAAAGGTGTGTCTTGTTTTGGAGCGTCCCCTTTCTCCATAGTGCGGAATAAAAGGGGGAGAAACAAATAATAATACCAAATTACCAGAGGACCCCTGGCAGCCCCACGTTGAAAGCTCGAATTCTGAAACCCCATGAGCTCGCCGCCTCTTTTGGGCACTCCTCTCTCGCGATCGCTGAGGCCGGCGCTCGCCTGGTTCGGCGGCGACTCCTTCAAGGAGTGGGACTCCTCCGCCGAGTTCGCTTGCGCGGAGGAGAGCACTGCCGACCTGACGCGGCGCGCGAAATTTCCGCGCGCTGAACCAGCGCGAAAGTGGACATGAATCCCCCAGAAGAAGATTGAAATGGGTTCAATCCCCAAAAGAAGTTTGAACTGGGTGCCCTGGTGCCATCTTGAAATCAGCTCACAAAAGACAGACGTGGGCGTCTCCTTGAGGGCTTGAGGCTTGGACACATTTGTCTTTGATTTGTTATGGGGTAACATTTTGAAGTGGGAACGGCAGAATGGGAGGAATCGATGTGAATTTGTTCTGGGCGGAACCTGGCAAAACCAATCACCATCCCGTGAGTTGCCCCCCCTTTTGCGGAGCTGCCTAGGTCACCTTTCAATACTGTTGCTTGCTGGTGCTCAAATGACCCGTACAAACCATCCCTGATGGTTTCCTTTAAAGGGACCCTGGGTTCATTCCCACATTCCCTATTGAGCACCTGCAAGCTTTGTTTCAAGTAAGCCAGATTCTGGGGGCCTGGATTCGCTTAGGGCAAAACGGTGAAGCACTTTTGCCGCGAATTCCCAGTCCAGTGATCGCAGTTTGCAATTTGAGCTTGGAATTGGAAGACCGGCAAGAAATTGGGAGCCTCGAATCTATTCGGTGACTAAAATGGGCAGTTTACTTTTTTGGCCGGGGGGGTGGTGCCTTATCAGGATTTTCTTGCTCACACAATACCCACGCGGCCGGCGCCTAAAGCGACCACTCCCACAAAAACGCCTACGCGAGACCAAGTTGACACGACAACGCATCTTGGGCAAGATTGCAACTTGCCAGTTGTTAGCAGTCGAGCAAATCGCTGGACAAGTTTGATCTAAGGGTTTTTGTGTTACACCCTGGGAATACACCCACTGGGTATTGACCCCCCATGTAGGCACATTTCCGGAAAAAAAAGCGTGTCATTTTGAACCATGGGTCATTTCCCAAGGGATTTTCTCCCAGGGTGTAATACAAAAAACCCCAGATTTGACCAACGGCGACTACCGTACAAGCTGCACGCCTCAGCCAGCCGAGGCGCGGATCTGCCTTGCCCTTGGCGCCCGGAAGGCTGGCGCTGGAGGACTCGAAGACCGCCGCAAGTCCGCGGCCCATGGCGGACTTGGTGAACTCGAAATAAGGCCGAAAAGCGCCTCTGAGTTGGTGCATTCCGCCTGAAAAGCCATCTGATTCTTGTGTGTTCCAGCTGAAAAGGCCTCTGATTTGTGTGGTTTCCCACCTGAAAGTTGAAGGGCCAACCACATATTCTCTTTCAAGAAACCTAAGGCCATGTTGGATTTTCTCTGCTCGGAGTAGCTTCGTCGGCACTGGGCACCTCAAAAGGACACTGATGGCTACTCGATCCTGAACATGGAATGGATCTTCTTGGTGTGGAGCCCAATTGGCTGCATTCCAATGGGCGTGGCCCTCAGGTCACGACCCAGTGGCAAGGTGAGGATCCAGGGAGCACCCAACAACTCTTCGACATCTCAACCCCTTCCGCTCGCGATGCGGCGTCTCCGTCTGCTGATAGGCTTCCATGTGCGTTTTCGCGCCCTAGCAAAAATAAATATATTCCCAGTAGTGAGGGAAAATAAGACATATTCTTGAGCAAATGGAAGACGAGCAGCTGTCAGGCGAAATGTGCATCGACCAGCCACCACTTTAGGGGCCAGAGAGAGGGACGAGAATAGGGGAGACAGTTCGGGTAAGCATCAGTCGGGAGGAAAGAACCTGCAAGCTTTGCCTGACAGCACAAGTCATCAGATCAGCCGAATTTGATATGGTGGTTGGCCTGGGCCCGACGGGCCCGACGGCCGCAAGGACTTCGAAACACGGACAACGGCACTTCACCGGTTTGCCAATGGCTCAGAAACCTCAACCGGCAACCAGGGATCCTTCAACAAGTTCCAATAAGCGGTTCCGAACGCATCATGTGGCATCCTAGAACTCGTTTGTTGGATCCCAATTTGGCTGGGTTGCTCTTCCCGAGCAAACGACGCAACCTTTTCTGGGTAAAGGAAAAGCCATGTCCTTTCGCCAAAAGGTCTAAGGGCTTTTTTGGGGGGGTCACACTAAAAACCAGCCAAGGGTCGCCCAAAAGAAAGCGGTCGCTCCTTCTCGCGCCGCTTTTACCTAAAGCCCTTTGCGCTGTGAGTCGTCGATCGCTCGCGGCCAGGGCAAAGTTCATTTACTGCCTGAGGCGAAGATGAGAGAGGAACCCCCCGAGACAAATTTGCAATCCCGAGCTTTCCTGAGGGCGTAAATATAAACAAATCGAGCTGTGGGCTAAGCTAATACCAACTGTGCCCCTGAGACAACCAAAGATTGATCCAGTGGCCGGGGAAAAAAGGCGCCTGGTCTTTGAGCTTGACAAGCACCATCCGAAACAGGGACCAAAGGGGCATTGAGGTCTGAGTGGTGCAAGTGCCACGTGCCGAGCGGCTGTTGTTGCTGAACAGCACCGAAGACGTTCGTGGCAATCGGCTTACCCTTCTGCGGGTCCTCGTTCCAACAGCATGGGACAATTGACATCAGCCACAACTCTCCCCTGTTGCCTGATTGTTTAGATCTGTGTTTTATGTCTTTGTTTAAGGCAATTCAACATGCACACGAACTAGCTTCTGCTGGAAGGCAATGTTGGATACAAACCTAAAACTCAAAGCCTTTCCTAGCCTTCTACAGTGGTTGCTGAAGTCACTTTGCGGTTGAGCTTTCTTTGCAGCAATGTTTCTGTGAAATGTCACACCCTGGACAAACTGTGTGGCGGCTTGTTGTAATGAACAAGGACATTTCGTATGCAGTAGTATTTACTGTTGATGGGTTGAGTGAAAGCACCCTGTGCATGGATGGGGATGACAATGAGAAAGTGGATGCTGCAAAGAAGGATGAGGATGCGGGATAAATCCTCATGGGGATTGGGATGACAATGCAAACTGCATGAGGATAGCTAGTGATAAGGATGAGAATGAAAATAAGGACAAGGAGGATATACAGAGGATCAGGACGAGGCGACGACGCGGACGATGTCGAGGATGTTGAGGATGTCGAGGATGAGGATGATGATGATGATGATGATGATGATGATGATGATGATGATGATGATGATGATGAGGACGATGATGATCATGATGCTGATGATGATGATGTTCATCATCATGGTGAGGACCAAGATGAGGAGAAAAACGAGGACGAGGACGAGGACAACGATGATGATAATGATGATGATGACGACGATGATGATCATGATAACGAGGACGATGAGGATGAGGATGACGATGATGACC
Source organism: Effrenium voratum (assembly GCA_963377175.1). Taxonomy (NCBI): domain Eukaryota; class Dinophyceae; order Suessiales; family Symbiodiniaceae; genus Effrenium; species Effrenium voratum. Next base: position 741,077 of record CAUJNA010001447.1, read on the forward strand.
AAGATAATGAGGAGGAGGAAAAGGAGAAGGAGGACGAGGACGAGGACGAGGAGGATGATGATAATGAGGAGCAGCAGAAGGATGACGATGACGACAAGGACAACCATGGCAGTGATGATGGTCCAAGACACTGGCCAGCAGAAGGGTCAAGGATAAGCACGAGGATGACAGTGAAATAATGAAAACATATCATAATACTTATCTATTGTTCATGTGCGTTGGTTCCAGAAAGAGTGAATTGCATCTGACTTCTGCAACGTTAAATTGGCTTTCATGGTTCACAAAGGTCAAGACCCTGCGGGAAAAAAAAACACATTGATTCGCTTTGCATCGAGCAGCCAACTCTGCCGTGAAGGTCACCGGAGAGCCGACCACCAGAGCTCCTGAGAGACATGCGCCCATAGCTCCGTTGAGTTCCATTCCGACTCCCTTTACTGGGTCCTCCAGTAGAGAGGTTAGAACAAGTTGGTACCCGATTTTAGTAGGGGAACCCTCCCCAAACAAAGGGTCAAAGGGCAGTACTGGGAACCTAGCCTAAGGTACCACATGAGAAGAATGGCAAGGACCCAATTTGGAGGACAATTCTTAGGTAAAGAAAGATGGTCATATTGACCCCCAACCACCATTGTTTCAATGGTGGGTTTTGTTCACCCAAGGTTTAGGGTAGCTAACAAGTGTTTGCATTTTTTGTGGAGTCCATTTCATGAGTCAAAGAAGTCTACCCAAACCCGTCCTTGAAGAATTCATAGGCGGAGATCCTCACCTATGTTTGGTCACTGTGTCCCATCACCCTCATACACCTGGCTTTTGGTGGCCGGAGAAGGAAACGGGGGTCTGGTTAGCGGACTGGCGGCCTGAAGAACCCACGTAGCGAATGCCCGTTGCTCTGCTTGCTAGGAGCGGCCTCCCTTTTCAAGAAATAGCGTGGATGGACGAAATCCTGAACCACCTAAGAAACCCTGGGGATAATGATTGCCCTGTAAATACCAATGGTTTCCCATGGTGCAGGATTTCGGTCATCCACAGTATGGCTGGAAGTGGTAAATGGTAACTTTGTGCTGGGCCCCAGACTGGGGAAGACCCATGCCCCGTCGGTACCAAAGATTGAAAGGTCAACGGTCAACGAAGATTGGGGCACTGTGGGGTTGTTCCGTTTCGAAAGCCAACGAGACTTTGTGAAAATGCATGAAATTGGAATGACACCTGAGCATCCATAGAGCTTCTTTTGGGCCTCTGTTAGTTTCGTGCCAGTCTTCGGGTAATGCTGTTGACCCAGGATTCAACCCTGGTTGATAGCCGGTGTCCCAATCCAGAGAGAGAACCCTTCGCTATTTGTGCAAGCGCCGACCCCCCCTTTCTTTCACCAGGTTGATGGATTCCATAATTTTCGCTTTGCGGCCGAAACGAACCCGACTCCCGGACTCCGAACGCGGGGATCGTCCTCCATCTTGAAGAGAGCTTCGATGCACGAAGAGGTCTTGGCTCCCATCACTGGGCGCAATGAAGCCCATGCCCCGGTGCTCCATCCACGCCTCGCAACAGCTTCTTTCTTCCGGCACGCCCTTGCCGCCAGGGGGCGATGCAACCGGATCTTTTGCTTTTTGTTTTTGACTTTTCACCGAGCATTCCAAAACCCGAGCAGCCAAAAAAGGCAAAACCCAGAGATAAACAGCAAATACCAAGTCTCAGTATGAAAGTCTTGAGGACCTGAAAGGGCCTTCTTCCAAAAGGGAGCACACTTGACACTTCCAAGAGGGTAACCCTCAGACTCAAATTGGTTCCTTTGGTACCCCTTTCAAGAGGGCCCTTTCAAGACTCCAATAGGGTCTCTTTCTCAGAGCAAAACAACACACAAACACACACCATGTTGGTTGGTTTCTGGGCTCAGATCCTGCTAAACGTACCTAACTTGTGGGTTAGATGCAAACCCAACCAGTAAACCAACTGAGCGGACTCAATCGCTCAGTTGAACCGGAAGGCTGGGAGCCAAGGCTTGAGAGCCCAGTCCATAACTCATGTGCCGGACGCCTTGACGGTGCCATTCTGCGGGCCGCTTGCCTGACTCGAGCGAGGCGGGGCGCGAAGTGCGCTCGAAACTCGGTCAGGGCTCCCAAAGAGGCTGAAGCAAATGGACGGTGATCTGGAACAAATAGTAGCCATACTCACTTCCCAACGAGTGGATGGGCCGAGAAAAGGTTCAAACTTGCTATTTACCACCAAAAAGGTCTTTCCACAAAAAGAGTTAATAAAGTAAAGGAACTCAGGAAGTGAGTAACCTTTTGAGGAGGGCAAGGTTCGGCCACCCAGTAGAAAGGTCTTTCGGACTCGACCATTGGCCCTTGGAAGCTGTTGATGGCTGCGCTTTTTGGTTTCTCTCGCCATAGCTTCTGGATTCTGCTTGGTTGCTGGAACGACCCCCCTGCAAAAAGTGTTATTAACTGTTTAAGGGTTTAGTGGAAAACCCAACTTGATTTCCCGAAAAGAAAGTTAAAGTCTAAAGATCCAACCCAATAGTCGTCAAGTCTGTAATGTATTGTTCACGTATGTTTCATGGAACATGCCTTTTCGTGCATGAATTAAAGCACAACCCATACCAAGGCCGCAGCTTCGCGCGCGAGACCTTCTGTTGCAGATGATCCACTAGGCTTCTGTAGGAATGGTTTAAAACAATATTCCTGATGTAGATCTGTGGGACCAATTGGAATCAACATTCCTGATGTAGATGATCTAGACATGCAAATCTTCGTAGCTGGATCTTATGCTTGCGGTGCTTGGAAACTACTCTATTCGATCTGAGGGCAGGGACTTTGCCGTGTGGTTAGCTTCAGTACGTGTTGTGCTGACATCAACACCGAAGCGACGCAACCCCGAAATCGCATGAAGTGCGCTGCATGAGTTCTTCCACGAGCCTCCAGACAGCTCGGCGGCTTCTTGGGGCTACCTTCTAAGGCCTCGTTTTTCATTCAGGCTTGGTTGCTGTTGACCCCCCTGCAAAAAGTTTAACTTTTTGGGGGCTTGGTGGAAAACCCCTTGATGTCCCATTACACCAGCCTCGACCCCAAACAGCAAAAAGGCATGACAAGTCTGTATAACCCAAAAAAAAGCTTGTCTCCTTCATGTAAGGTGCGAACTTGAGTAGCTTATGTGAGCAACACATAGCTACAATCAGTCCATGTATGTCCCTGCAGGAAGTCCCCTTTTTTGGGAAGAGGACACATCGGGTCCCATCTCATCCATCTCCTTGACGCCGGGTAAAAGCATCGATGTTGTTCATCGACTTCGGGGAGAAAATTCCATGTCAATGCCATGTTCGAGAGTAAAGCCCCCGGGGATTCGGGGTGAATCAACCTAACACCTGGCATTAATCAAAGGAAATTTCGACCTTTCGTAGTACGGACACTCAATTATGCGCTTTTCCATCACCGCAGCATTTGGTGGCCGTCTCGCTACTCTGCTGAAACTTGCGCATCAGTCTCAGCAGCTTGCGGCCGAGACTGGACACATGCCACTTCTGGTTGCTATCTTCTTCTCGAGCTCGGCTAAAGGTCTTGCCACAAGCAAAGCAAGAGAGCGCTTGCATAAATGCAGGCGTTACGGCCGGGACACCCTCGCCTAGCAACGCTGACACACGCCGCGCCAAATTGGCAAGCGTCAGCAAAGGTGCCCGCGTGGCACGCACCTGTGTCACCCGGCACAACTCCAGAAAATCCTCAGTGTTTGAGCCGGCAGTAGCTTGGTCATCCAGGGCATTCATCTCTTTCGTGTCCAGCGCGCCGCGTGCTCCCAAGATGGCCAACGCATGGCTTTGCTCCATGCTCCCAACACCGCTCCATTCTGGAACAAGCTTGGCTTTGAACGTCAGCTCCAGCCCTGCTCCATCTCGGAAACGTGTGAGAACTTTGCCCCAACTTACCAATGCTGGCTGCACAGTGGACACCACCAGCTTGGCCGGGTTCATCTTGGAGTTGGCGCTTGTGGTTTGCAGATTGGTGTTCACATGTGTGGTGAACGACCGGCGGCCGTCATTCCAACGCACGCCGCTGGCAACAACTTCTGGGCCTTGCGTTCACTCAGCTCCAGCAGCACTGTAATCAACTGGCCGGGTTCGTGAACTCTTTCCAAGTTGTCAGGAGCTCCCATGCATCAACCAAGTTTTTCGAGGAGAGCTTGACAAGTGCAGGGACGATGCAAGCAACTTTTGCGAGCTATTGGTTTGGTTGGGGACCCGACTCACCCAGGCTATACTTCCAGGACAATTCTTTCTGGAAACCGGTCAGAAAAAGACCTTGGAGCGGACCCCCCCCCTTACGATGCAACAAGATGATAAGCACGCCTGCTTGACTGTGTGTTCGCTCGTCGTTTTCTGCGATAGCAGCAGATGTCCAAGAGCAAGTAAGCAGGAAACCACCAAGCCACTCTGCGATTGGCGAAACGGCTCTTGTTGATGGGACCCCAAAAAGAAAGCATCAAACACGGCGGCGGCTTTAGAAACTCTAATTAGATTATAGAGCCACCGAACAGGTCGAAACATGGCCGTGACCGCCAGAGCCGCCATTCCGTGATGTTGCTGGGGAGTTCGCCACGCTCGGAATTGATGTTCAAGGCGTAGTGGAGGCGAAGCTGTGTCGTCAAAGAAGAAATGGATGGGCCATGTCTGTAGCACGTGTTGGTCTTGATGCTATCAGCACATCCCTCCAGCTTGGCTCCCGACAAGCCACGTATGCTGCGAGCAAGTAAATCAGAATCTCGCCCGGAGCTGCCAAATTCAAGTCGGGGTCTCGGAAAAGAACGTTGATTGCGAGAATGAAATGGAATTGCTCGGATTTCCAAAAATAATCACTGCGGGAGGCTAGCACAAGCGCCATGCAATACGGCTCACGTTGACCGCTTTGGTGTTCCATGGGTCCAGAGACTGTAGGGAAGCTAGCGCCTCAGAGGATGGCACCTTACGGCGTCCCGCCATGAAAGCCCTTGAGCCCTCGCACTTGCAAGCCCTGGCACTTTCAGACACGTGCAAAACAGCAGCGTCCATATTGCGGAATAATGTGGAAACAAGGCTGAGAAATCTGTCTTCAACCCTTCTGTCAGGAGGCAACGAGATATGTCAAAGCTGCGACCTTGCCAGGTGTGAAATGCTTCAGCAAAATGCGTTTCGTTCGTCAGTGGGACTGGATTGCATAGGTGAGGAAAAAGCGTCGCAGTAAATGTGTCCATTTCGTTCTCGAGAAACAATTACTTTGCTCAGGATTCTGAGCTGCTTTTTGGAAGCGCCGCACTTGTTGGTCAGGTGCAGGTTTGCATTCTGGCGCATCAGCAGAGCCCTGCCGAGCCTTAAATATGTACTGTTGTTCTCGATAAACAAATACCGTGACATCCGCCTGATTGCTTTGCTCAGGATTCAAGTTGCTGAGAGAACTTGCTCAGATAATTTGTGCCAAGAACTTGCCTGGAGAACTTGATCAAAGGAACTCGCGCCAACAACTTGCTCAGAGGAACTTGCGCAGAGAACTTGCTAGGATTACTTGGCGCCGCGCGCTAATGCTTTCGGGCCACCCATCTTCTAGTCTCCTCTTGGTAGCATCACTGTAGTTCGAGCACCCTTTCTTGTTGGAAGGCTCGACAGGGCTCTGCTGATGCGCCAGAAACCTGCACTTGACTCAGAAGTGCGGCACTGGCTTCCAAAAGGCAGCTCAGAAGCCTGAGCAAAGCAATCAGGCAGATGTCACGGTATATTTGTTTATCGAGAACAATATACAGAGTTAAGGCTCGACAGCTCTGCTGATGCGCCACAAGGATGCAAACCTGCACTTGGCTAAGAAGTGCTTTCAAAAAGCAGCTCAGAATCCTGGGCAAAGCAATCAGGCGGATGTCACGGTATTTGTTTATCGAGAACAAAAGTACATATTTAAGGCTTGACAGATCTCTGCTGATGCGCCACACAAGGATGCAAACTTGCACTTGGCCAAGAAGTGCGGCACTGGCATCCAAAAAGCAGCTGAGAATCCTGAGCAAAGCAATCAGGCGGATGTATATTTGGCTATCAAGAAAAATGGACACAGGGGCCCTGCTGATGCGCAACGAGGATGCAAACCTGCGCTTGACCAAGAAGTGCGGCGCTGGCTTCCACAAAGCAGCTCAGTATCAGCCGGATGTCACGGTATTTGTTCAGCTGATGCGCCACAAGGATGCAAACCTGCACTGGACCAAGCATTTAAGGCTCGAGCTCAGCATGCGCCACAAGGATGCAAACTTGCACTTGACCAAGAAGTGCGGCACTGGCTTCCAAAAAGCAGCTCTGTGTCCGCCGTGTTTGTCTATCAAAACCAGTCTACATATTTAAGGCTCGGCAGGGCTCTGCTGATGCACCACAAGGGTGCAAACCTGCACTTGACCAAGAAGTGTGGCACTGGCTTCCAAAAAGCAATTAGTGGGATGTCACTATACATTTGCTTTTTTATCGAGAAACATAGACATATTAAAGGCTCGACAGGGCCCTGCTGGTGCGCCACAAGGATGCAAACCTGCACATGACCAAGAAGTGCGGCACTGGCTTCTAAAAAGGAGAGCAAAGCAATCAGCCGGGTGTCACGATTTGCTTGTTTATCGAGAAAAATAAGGCTCGACATTGCTTGCTTCTAGCTCCAACGATGCTCCACAAGGATGCAAACCTGCGCTGGGCCAAGAGAGAGGCACATCCTTTGCAAACAGGCTAACAGCAAAATCTGCGACATGCCCTTTCCCCGTTGCGAAGCATTGTTGCAAGTGGTTCCTGCTGACTTGTCGAATCTATGTTTCTAGCTTGATGCTTCTCAATTGCGCTTGCGAGCTGCTGCCACGTGAGCCGAAGGGAGCCGAAGGGAGCCGAACGCCGGTTACTGGATGCCAAGCAAGCCAGGTCAGCCTCAAAACTGGGTAAGAAGAAACAGGTTCAGTTGGTTTTGCCCGGACCTTCATTTTTCCTGCTGGGGGCTGTAAGCAGGAAAACAGCCAGCTGGCAGCAAGCAAGGTCAGCCCCAAAACCCGCAAAGAAGAAGCAGCTTCAGTTGGTTTAGCCCGGGACCCTGTTGAGGGCTGTAAGCATTAAACAAACAGCCAACCGCAGAGACTGGGAGACAGGAGGCACGACCCGGAGCCAGCGTCACAGCATCTGGCGTCTGACCGCGGAGACTGGGAGACACAGGGAGACAAGCAGGAGACACGACCCGGCAGCCAGCGTCAAAGCATGTGGCATCTAACCACAAAAACCTTGGGAGACACAGGGAGGCAAGCGGGAGACACGACATCTAGCATCTGACCGCAGAGACTGGGAGACACAGAAAGACAAGCGGGAGACACGACCCCGCAGCCAGCGTCGCAGCATCTGGGAGACACAGGGAGGCAAGCGGGAGACGACCTCGCAGCCAGCGTCACAGCATCTGGCCTTTGAATGGAGAGACTGGGAAACAGGGAGACAAGCGGGAGACACGACCCCTGAGCCGGCGTCACAGCATCTGGCATCTGACCGCAGAGACTGGGAGACACAGGCAGAGACAAGCGGGAGACGCGTCACAGCATCTGGCATCTGACCGCAGAGACTGGGAGACAGAAAAACAAGCCACCCCGGAGCCGGCGTCACAGCATCTGGCATCTGACCGCAGAGACTGGCAGACAGAGGGAGACAAGCGTCACAGCATCTGGCATCTGACCGCAGAGACTGGGAGACGCAGGGACAAGCGGGAGACACGACCCTGGAGC